>CAUYLG010029030.1:0-157822 GCA_963573385.1 Cacajao melanocephalus
CTCATTTTATTTTTTTTAGTCTTGGCATATTGTTTAAACCCTTTCACAAAAAAAAAAAAAAAAAAAAAAAAAAAAAAAAAAAAAAAAAAATTGGCTGGGCATGGTGGCACATACCTATAGTCCCAGCTACTCAGGAGGTTGAGACTGAGGATTGATTGAGTCCAGGAGTTTGAAGCTGCAGTGAGCCATGAGTGCACCACTGCACTCCAGCCTGGGCAATGGCAGTTAAGACCTTGTCTAAAAAACAAACAACAAAAAAGGAAAGGATGATAACATTTTCCATGTCAGAAACATCATAAAGATACTCCAGATTAGAGACTCTTAATCTGGAGTGCATGGGATAAATTCGGGGGAGTGTCTGAACCCACTGAAATTATGTTCCAAATTGTGTGGTGTGTAGTATGTGTAGGGGGCAAAGGGGTGTGGGTATGGGTTGTATGTATGTGTGGAGAGAAATAATTTATTTGTTTGAAACTCTAAAACAGTAGATGTGGCAATCAGGGCATTGATTTTACTTTTTCTCTAGATAAGACTATGGCTGAGCTGATACCATTTGCTTCAAGAATAGATAACCAATTTTCTGTAAAAAAAATTTCTTAACTGGAGGCTCACAGGCTGTTAGTGTAAGCTCATCAATGGAGGTACGAGTCTTGCTTGAATATAAAAGACAATGACAAAGCAAGAATTCTCAAGTGAGATCCTAATTTGCACAAATAGTGTCTTTGGCCCTTATTAGACACCTAGGCCCAAGAGAAACTAGACTGGGATTGATTGTACCTACTTCTGCTTTGAGTGTCCACCTCATTTCTCAAATATTTTGTATTTTTGGGAATATAAATTAGAAATCCAATCTAGCTTTGCAGAGGATGTCTGCCTCTGTATGGTCACTTCTTGGTAATCTGTAATACTGCAACATGCATAAATCTAAGAAGAGAATTCGTAGCTTTTATCAGATTCTCAAATAGCACTTGATCCAGAGGGCTTAAGAACCATCTAGCTATATGAATAAAATAATTTTACAGATATGAAAAGTGGAGTGTTAAGAGAAGTTAGGAGAGTTCCCTCAGAACAACCGGCAGAACCATGACTAGGAAATAATTATATCTAGTCCCATTTCATCATTTTTGCCACAAAACCCTAGGAGAAACTAAGGACTTTAGAGGACTCATGGGTGATCAGGTGAGTTAATGTTATCACATCACTCTAAATGAGGAGTTGGAAGTTGTTCCATGAATTGTGTTTTTCCTTTTTCTTAGTCTTTGTTTCAGAAAGAACACGATACACCAGGGCAATCAGATAACTAGAAAACAGTCAAAGCACCAGAGACTCATGGAATCTTACACAAATATATAAGTATATGAATACAGTTGAAGATCCTCTGCTGTTACTCAGTGAATAAACTCTAGGCACAAACACTAAAATTTCTCCCTCTTGGTTTTAGCTGCACCATGGAATGGCTTCCACAGCCAAGACTATTCTACTGAACTTGTGCTTCCATCTCCAAAGGTCTTGTCACTTTTATCTCTAATGAGATTAATCCACTAAACTATTTCTGGGAGTATTCCAGGGAAGGTCACTTATCACACTAACAGAACTTTTAACTCAAACAGCATCACAATCCAATGGTTTTTTGAGGTCTCTTCTTCTAACCTCCGACTGTTGGTTTTGGTACTCTCTATATTTGTTTTTCTTCCTCTGATATCACCACCTCTTTCTGCTTGGGTCCATCTTTCTTGCTTCTGTGATTACCCATCTTTCTTCACAGATTAAACAAGTATCTGACTGAAATAACTAAATCACTACCTTGATAAAGAATTTCTTGAGCTATTAATCAGCATGGCAACAAAAAGGGTTTTCTGAAATATAATATTAGGCATGCTATTCTAAAGTCAGACAAATGGCCCATTTTTTGCATGCTCATGTCATACAGAGTCACAGCAGGATGTCTGTAGAAACACATGGCGGCTCTCTATGAAGTAAAATTCTAATGGGCAAAATATTCTGAACATTGTAAACTTCCCCTTAGTAACCCATGCCATCAGTAACAACATATAAATTAATGTTTTTTGAGTATCTACTGTATGTCAGACATTGTGCAAGTTTCTTTAAATACATTTTCTTATTTAATTATCACAATTATCTATCACAAGTGTCATAAATCTCCAAATTTTACAGATGTGGAAACCCATTCAGAGGGTTTAAGTAGGTACTAAGGGGCAAAGTAAACTTAATCCAGGTCAGTAGGCTTCCACAGATGTTTTAATCATTATGCATATCACACACATACATTTAAATATCTTAAAACATACATATCATTAGTTCCGGTTTTAACCACTTCTTGGTGTTAACAAATTCCATTTTATGACTATAGCATACACTGTTTCTGTGTGTCTTTCACAGAAGGAGTATTTTCAAATTTAATAATGCAATTCGTCTGGGTTAGCATTTGGTGAGTGAGTCTACATTCATCTTATCACTCCAGGAGACCCAAAATCTAATCAGTAGGACTCCCACAAAAAGAAAAAAGGAGATGGTAAGAAATAATTTTTTAAAGAAGTGAAACAAGATCATTTTCTAGAATGAAAGGACATGAGTCTCAAGCCCAGTGAATTCCAGGCATAGCAATTTTTAAAAAGATGCTTCTTTCATGGAAATTCCGAACATTAAGAGTAAAAACAAGATCTTCAAAGTTTCCAGAGAGAAAAACAGGTTACATAGAAGAGACCAACTTTAAAATTCAGACACATGCAAGTTTCTAAAAGATAATGGAGACTTGCCCTCTTCATTTTGAGTCAGACATGTTTGACCTGGAATTCTTTCTAGAGCTTCTAGAGGATATACTTCACCAAAATGGTAGATAAAACCAAGAATGACGAATACACGAAACTCAGGAGACAAGAAACACAATAGTATAGAGGCAAAGGTAATCCCCAGGGTAACTGGTAAGGGAAGGCTCAGTGTGGTGATTTTGCAGCAGACCTAGGAGCAACAAACGTAATTGCAGTAGGAAGAGAGACGACTCCAGGAGACGTATCACCAGGAAAAAAAAAATAGAACTGATGGGAAATATGACAGGTTTAAACACATGGACAATAGAGCCATTGGGGGGGTGTGGGAAAACTTAGCCAGTAGACATCTTAGCATATAAAATATGTCTTTTATATATATATATATATATATATATATATATATATACATATATTTATTTATATATAATCACATATATATAAATATATACATGAGGCAATTGATGGCTTCAGAAAAACAAAAACCTTGTATATAGGTAAAAGTGTGATAGTTTATTAGCACAACTATAAGCCATATTCATAAAGTCATAATAATAAAAATGCTAAATATGAACTAAACAAAATTAAGAAATGTGCAATTCTTGAATGAACAAACAAATAAACTTTATGAATAGAATAAAATAAGTCTTGAGTAAGGAGAGATATGCCATGTTCCTGGATAAGGAGACTGGGTTTTATTTAGATGACATATTTCCCAAATGCATCTATAAGTGCAATGCTATCCTAAACAAAATGCCAAAGTGATGTTTTGAATGAAAATTGGTCAGCTGTTTCTAAATTTCCAAAAAGTAAATACATAAGAATTGCATTTAGGGTGCCTACTCTCTAAAATATAAACATTTACTATAAAGTATTAGTGATTTTGGCATCAGTCAAATACACAAAAAAAAGACCCAGGGTCAAATATGGAAATTAAATGATTCATAATTAGGGTATTTAAAAGCAGAAGGGGACATATTAAATTAATAAAAGTCAAAAGAATTGTAGAGCAAACTGCTAAAGAATAGCCAATGCTAATACGGAGAAACAAGCACTCTCATACATTGAGGAGACAGTGCTGCAACTTGGCAATATCTATCCATGTAATTACCCTTTGACCTTGCAAAGGTCATTGCTGAGGATTATTACTACAAAATATAACATGTATGGGAATATCAGCACAAGATATTTTATTATAGTTAAAGACTTAAAGTGGCAAAAATCTGATAGGAAGTGATCTCCAAGAAATATTTTTAAGTGAAAATGCAAAGTGAAGAACAATATGTATACCATAGAGGCATATCTTGTTTTGTGTGCTTCACTTTATTATGCTTCGCAGTCATAGGATTTTTTATAAATTGAAGATTTGTGGCAACCCTGCATCAAGCAAGTCTATTGGCACCACTTTTTTCAACAACATGTATTCACTTCATATTATCTGTGTCACATTTTAATAATTCCTGCAATATTTCAAACTTTCTCATTATTGTTATATCTACTGTGGTGACCTGTGATCAGTGAACTTTCATGTTACTTTGTAATTGTTTTGGGACACCATGAGCAGCGCCCATATAAGACACTGAATTTAACTGCACAGTTGTGTGTGTTCTGACTGCTCCCTTGACCTGCTGTTCTCCCATCTCCCTCTCCTCAGGCCACCCTTTTCCCTAAGATGCAATGATATTGAACATAGGCTATTTAATAACCCTACAATAGCCTTTAAGTGTTCATGTGAAAGGAACAGTCAGATCTCTCACTTTAAATCAAAAGCAAGACATGATTAAGCTTAGTGCGCAAAGCATGTCAAAAGGCCAGATAGCCTGAAAGCGAGGGCTCTTGTACCAAACAGTTAGCCAAGTTATAAATGTAAATGAAAAGTTCTTGACGGAAATTAAAAGTACTACTTGAATGAACACAGGAATGATAAAGAAGTAAAACAGCTTTCTTGTTTATATGAAGAAAGTTTTAGCAGTCTGGATACGAGATCAAATAAGCCATGACATTTCCTTACGCCAAAATCTAATATCCCAGAGGAAGGTCCTAACTCTCTTCAATTCTATAAAGGCTGAGAAAAGTGAAGAAGCTGCAGAAGAAAAGTTTAAGGCTAGCAGAGGTTGGTTCACGAAGTTTAAGGAAAAAAGCCACCTCCATAACATACAGGCATAAAGGGAAGCAGCAAGCACTAATGGACAAGCTACAGCAAGTTATCTGGATCTAGCTGATCCAAAGATCTAATATCATTGATAAAGATGGCTACAGTGGCTGGACGTAGTGGCTCACACTGATAATCCCAGCACTTTGGGAGGCTGAGGCAGGTGGATCATGGGATCAAAAATTTGAGACTGGCCTGGCCAACATAGTAAAACCCTGTCTCTACTAAAAACACACAAAAGATTAGCTGGGCATAGTGATGGGTGCCTGTAATCCCAGCTACTTGGGAGGCCAATGAAGGAAAATCACTTGAATCCGGGAGGCGGAAGTTGCAGTGAGCTGAGATCCTGCCACTGTACTCCAGCCTGGGCGACAGTGCAAGACTCCTTCCGAAAAAAAAAAAAAAAGATGACTACAGTAAACAGCAGATTTTCAATGTAGATAAAACAGACTTACATAACGTTGGAAGAAGATGCCATCTAGGACTTTCATAGCTAGAGAGGAGAAATCAATGCCTGGCTTCAAGGCTTCAAAGGATATGCTGCCTTACGTCAGGGACTAATGTAGCTGGCGACTTTAAGTGGAAGCCAACGCTCATTCACCATTCTGAAAATCCTAGGGCCCTTAAGAATGATGTTAAGTCTACTCTGTGTCCTGTAAATTGAACAAAACATGGATAACAGCACATCTGTTTACAGCATGTTTTGCTGAATATTTAAAACCTGCTGTTGAGATCTATTTTTCAGAAAGAAAGATTCCTTTCAAAATATTACTCCTCATTGACAATGCACCCGGTCAGCCAAGAGCTCTGATTGATATGTTAATGGAGATTAATGTTGTTTTCATTGCTGCTAATGCAACATACATTCTGCAGTCCATGGATCAAGCAGTCATTTGGACCTTCAGGTCTTATTAAAGAAATACATTTCATAAGGCTATAGCTGCTATAGACAGTGATTACAATAATGGATATGGGCAAAGTAAATTGTAAATATTCTGGAAAAGATTTACCATTCTAGATCCCATTGAAAACACTGGTGATTCATGAGAAAAGGTCAAGATATCAACATGAACAAGAGATTGGAAGAAGCTGATTCCAGCCCTTATGTATAGCTCTGTGGAGTTCAAGACTTCAGTGAAGAAAGTAACTGCAGATGTGGTGGAAATAGCAAGAGAACTAGAATTAAAAGCAGGGGCTGAAGATGTGACTGAATTGCTGCAATCTCATGAACAACTTAAACAGATGAGGGATTGCTTCTTATTGTTGAGCAAAGAAAATGGTTTCTAGAAATAGAATCTGCTCCTGTTGAAGATGCTGTGAACATTTGGAAATGACACAAAAGATTCAGAATATTATATAAGTTTAGTTGGTTAGGCAGTGACAGTGTTTGAGAGGATTGACTCCAAATTTGAAAGAAATTCTGTGAGCAGAATGCTATCAAACAGCACTGCATGCTACAGAGAACTATTTAATGAAAGGAAGAGGCAATTGGTGTAGCAAACTTTTTTCTTCATTCTTAGCCAACTTTCAGCAACCACCACCCTGATCAGTCAGCAGCCACCAACATGAAGACAAAACCCTCCATCAACAAAAAGATTATGTCTTGCTGAAAGTTTAGATTATTGGTAGCATATTTAGCAGTATTTTAAAATAAGGTATGTACTTTTCTTTGGACATAGTGCTTTACACATTTAATAGACTGCATTATAGTGTAAACATAACTTGTAAATGCACTCGAAAACTAAAAACTTCACAGGACTCTATTTGCTTTGCTGCAGTGATCCAAATCCATGGAACCAAACCTATGATATCTCTGAGCTATACCTGTACTACTATTTATGGGAAAAAAAGAGGCCAATTGTCAGTGTACATGTACATGTGAATGTAACTGAAAGTATACACACAAACTCTCTATATATAATTTGTTTGTCTATGTGTAAAGTATCCTTGGATACTGGTTACATTAACTTCTCCAAGCTAAGGGAATGATGGATAGCTGGGTGACAAATTTGGGATAAAACCTTTCACATGTACTCCTTTGTGGCTCTTGAATTTTAACCATAATGCTATATGTAAGCCAACATCTTTTAAATATTAAAATTAATATATGATGGGATTTTTATCATTGATTTTGGGGTTTGAGTTGGCTAGTTCTTTGGTATCCTAGTTAAGCATCACTGGTAGGAAGCATTTCCTGACACAGCTGCTGGGCAGAATTAATACGTGCCTTCTTTCATGGCACTTTAGACATTATTCTTTAATTACCTTTTCAATATTGTGTTATAGTTAGCTATGTATAATTTTGTCTCTTCTGCTACAGTGTGAGGGCCTCTGTAGGATAGAGATAGATAGATATTCATAGATGCATTTATTCATTCACTTATTAACTGAGTGCTAGACAAGGTGTTTATTCAACCATGTATCTTTGGTACTTGGCCTGGTCACTGACATATAAGAATTCAATGTACTGCTTTTGAATGAATGCATGAATAAATGAAAAATGTGAGTTCAGCAATTAATCATAAGATTCAGTATGATAGCTCCATCAGATCAGTATCTTTCATAATCTTGAGGACTTCCAAAAAATATGAACTCTTCTTGCCTCGAAAATTAAGATGCAATTATGTTAACACAAATTTCAAATCTTCTGTTAAAAAAACTCAATCTACCTGCATGCAGACAGGTTAAATATATTCATCCAGACACAGATGAGACTCTAAAGTTTATTCAAATACTATTTTATTACTTTCCTTCCTGGTATATTTGCAAGTACTATAATTAAATCAAATAGAACAAACTGACATACGCAATTAACATTTTTTAGTGTAAAATATCTTATAATTACAAGTATCATGCATCACTTGGGCAAAACTTTTCCCACGATAACCCTGGAAAGTAAGAGGTGTTGATAGAGATAAGAAGATAAATGGAGCATAATTCCTACCAAGTCAAACAACATGTCAATAGCACAACTAGATTTAACCTAAATGTATCTGTGCTCTAAAGCCACAGTGTAATTTGTTTCCTCTCTCAAATTAAAAAACATATTTAGGCTGAAAGAGAAGAGGTCATAGAAAAATACTGGTAATCTCCAAAGCAAACACCTCTGATAAGAGGAGATGTGTTGTTGGAAGTACTGAGTCCAGTCCTAACTGACACATACACAGGTGTGGTGATGGGTATTTTGCTTGAAAACCATGGTTGTGAGTGGCTTTTCACAGAATTCCTGGGCTCTATGATAAAGAAGATTTGTTAAAACAGAGCCATTCTGAAGGAGTCAAATGGTCTCGCAGCTTCCTTTACAGAGCTCTGTATTTGCCACTGTATCTTACTGTAATTTCATGAATTTACCCCTTCTCCCCTGAGAGTGCTTCTCAAGGAGATATATTATCATTTTTTGTTTTTAATCCCCAGTGTTTAGCCTAGTGCTATGCAGATAATTGTACTTAATAATTAGGTAGACCAAAGAATACAGTCCTTATTCAAAGTCAGTATGATATAGTAGAAAGTAGTTTACCCTTAGCTCTGCCCCTAAGAAGCAGATTCATCTAACACATGTCACAATAAATTCAGTTTCAATTTATTCTTCTAAAAAATGAGTGGGTCAGTAGTTGACTTCTAGTAATATTTTTGGTTTTAAAATTCTGTGATTTTATGTAAGTGTGACTATTGGAGCAGGAGAGACGCAGAGTCATAACAGATCAACAAAGAAATAAAATATAAAAAATAAATATAAATAAAATATATAAAGTAAAATATAAAACAGTAAGCTTGTATTAAATCCTTACTATGCACCAGGAACTGTGCTGTGTGTCTTTACTTTCATTTTTCTCATTTACTCGTCACAACAGCCCTGTGATTTAGAAGCTATAATAATCCCATTTCACGCATGGAGAAGTTGAGATACAGAGAGGTGAGTAACTTGGATGAGTTCAAAAAGCTAGATTGACTAAGGAGTTTGGGCTTTTTAATCACAACCCTATTTGTACTCTACATAATTACAGTCCCAAAAAGATGGCTGGATTTACACCAACCTGCAAAAGGTGATCTAGCCTGTGGCATGTAAGTACTTATGATAGATTCATAACATAATTGATTATGTGTCAGGAAATCTAATTTCTGTAACTGTATAATATCCTTCTCTTCCCTTTTCCCAAGACTTTGGAAGGACATAAATATTTAATCCTCTAGTTCTTTTTCTCAGACTCACTGCATACTCAGATATGGGCAGCTCTGGGTGGGCGTAGTCAGCTCTAAGGATAGGTCTGCAGTTAGGATGGACGAATTCAATATAATCCTTTCCATTAAAACACTACTCTCATTTAAAATTGCCAAAAGTGTTTAACATAACACAGCTTTCCTAAATTTTATTTGTGCCTAAACCTTATATAGTCTTTGAATCATCACAGCATATATGGATTTTTCTGTTCCATAAATCCATTGCTACTGGGAGGCTTACCTAGCTTAGGTGCTGTAAAAGATACCAAGAAAGTCACGGTCCCTGCTTTAATACACTCACATCCTGCGATGACTTGTACATAAGTGTACAATTGAAACATACGTGTTGATTGAACAGGGAAATTATTCTGTAAAGTGGCAGTACTAGAACACAAATATAGATCTCTCTGTGGCTAGAGCTTAGACTTTATACATATGTGTGTATGTGTGTGTGTGTGTGTGTGTGTATTTATATTTATATGTTCTACATCTAGCTTATTGGTTGAGAAGTTCCTTGATATCAAGGACTGGATTATATACTCTGTAATGAGGTCGTAGTGTCATATATAGAGCAGAACTCAGTAAATGTTGTGGATGGTAGTATGGAATAAAATCAAACTAAACAGCGATATTAAAGAAAAATGGTATTTCCCTATGTGATGCACTAAAAAGAACACAGCATCGTTTCAGTAGAATTCTTGCAAAGAAACCATGACCGTGACCTGAAACTAGTCATGAGGAAACATCAGGCAGACCCAGGTCGAGGGTCATTCTGAAGACTATCAGTGTGCAACAGAACTTTCTTCATTGATGAAAATGTCCTATGTTTTTAGCTGCACTGTCAAATTTGATAACCACATGTCAAATGTGGCCACTGAACACTTAAACATGGCTAGTATGACTGAGAAGTGGAATTTCAAATTTTATTTTAATTAAATTTTATTTTAATTAGGTTATTTAACTTAATCACATGTGCTTAGTGGCTACCATATTAGCCCAGCTATAGACCCTCAACTATCTGTTGAGAACATGAAAAACAAGGGAAGACTGACGAACCCTTCATAGGTTGGAAGAGACCAAAGGGACATGACAAGTAAATGCACTGAGTTTACGGATGAGATCCTGGAGCAGAAGGAAAAACAGTCATTGCTGGAACAGTTTGAAAATTGAATAGCGTCTGTGTTTTAGACAGAAGTGTGGTATTACTATTTCTTGACTTTAAGAGTAAGAAAGTATCCTTGTTTTTGGTAAATGGGAGAATTCAGGGGTGATAGGAAATATCATTTGCAGTTTACTCTCAAATGGTTCACAGAAGACTAGTATTAAAAGAAAAGAACAATAAATATAATATGAATTTATATTACGTAAGGATAATTCTATATTACATGAAAAGAAAGCTTATTTTGAAGATTGTATCTGTGTTTCAAAGGGTAGAAATAATTTTTATTTTAATTTTATTTACTTAATTAATTAAATAATTAATTTTGAGACAGGGTCTTGTTCTGTCACCAAGGCTGGAGTGCAGTGGTGGGATCTCAGCTCTCTGTAATCATCACCTCTCGGGTTCAAGTGATTCTCCTGCCTCAGTCTCTTAAGTAGCTGCAATTTCAGGCATGCATCACTGCACCCAGCTAATTTTTACATTCTTAGTAAAGATGGGTTTTCACCGTGTTGGCCAGGCTGGTCTCAAACTCCTAGCCTCAAGTGATCGGCCCACCTTGGCCTCCCAAAGTGCTGAGATTACAGGCATGAGCCACTGAGCCCACCCAGGAATGATTTTTAAAAGTGCAGATAGCGTTAAGAGGCTATTTGTGTCAGTGAAAACAGTATCCCTAAATAAACTTCAGGAGCCTAAAACAAAAATCATGATAAAGCTCCAATTCCTTGTCTAGCAACCTCATGAGTAGTCACTCATCCTGTGCTTGAACGCTTCTAGAAACAAATAAATCATTACCCTCTCTGAGGAAGCTCATGCTGTCATCAGACAGATTTAGCCTTTAGAAAATTATTCTTTATTCTAAAACAAAATCTGTCTACATATATTCCTCCACCTTCACTCCCTTAGTCATACTTCTTTAAGGCCATAAAGAACAAGTCCAATCCTTCTTCGTCTTCTGTATCAAGGTTTTCTGCATATTTTAAAACAATGGACTCTTCCCTAAGCTAAATATCATAAATCCCCACTTTTTTTTGAATCTTTTCAACCTTAGTTTTCCAAACATGTAAAGATTTTTCTATATCTTTCTTCAAGTATGGTGAGCCTACAAGAGCCCAACATTCTTTGTATCATCTGACCAGGATAATAGGAATTCTGTTTTGGCAGAATTCTTCCACTTAGCTTAACGATAGCTAAAAGTGCTCTTGCTTGAGCTGTCTTGCACATCACTGTGGGGTACTTGGTTTTTACAACTCAAATGTAGGAACTTACACTTTATCACTGTTGCCTGAATTTTGAGTCCAGTAATCACTCCAGCTTGCAGGGATCCTTTTGGGTCCTGACTTGACATAAAAAATATTTTATATCCCGACTAGCTTTACATCATTTTTAATTGTAATTAGATTAGTTGTTATGTGGTTATTATTAAAATTTAATTATAACAATTACCATAAAATAAATTAGAAAATGATTTATGTTGAGATAAATCACAAAGGATAATAAAATGCAGAATTATAAAAATTACTGAAAAGATAAAGGTTAGTATGAGAGAAATGGAGAGAAAGAAGGAGTTAGACCATGTCAAAGAGAGAATCATAAAGTAAGCAATTGGTAAAACATAGAAGAATAAGAATTTTACTTGTGAATTAAAAGTCACTACTCCAGAAAGACACAGGCATAATTTCACCTAAATCCTAATGTATTTAATAATAAGGGCTATTTTGCTTCTATCTGAGAAGATATTGGGACATGCCATTCAAAGTTGGTGTGCTTGAGCTATGTTGTAAATAAGGTTTTAAATCTGCTATAATTTTTTTAGTGATTTCTGCTAAAGAGAGAACCCACAGTAAAGAAAGTAACACTCTCTACATCTAGCTCAGGTCCCTTAATATCTTTCACCCTTCTCTTCATGGAGAATTATATAATATATACATACACATAATATATATTTTATATATTAATTATATTATTATATATATTATATATGTCATATATATACTTTCTACGCACCCTTCCTTCCTTCACTTGAAAAACCCTTTGCTCAGGCTTAGTTAAGGCACCACTTACCTTCAAAATGACTATGTTTCCTCCTCTTGACCTCCATTTATCTGCCATGTGTATCTATTTTGTGCATATGTTCAAAAGAGGACATCCCTTATAATTACTTATTTGTCCCTATAAGCTACTGCAGGAGGCTAACAGAGAAGTATCAGGCATATAGTTGATAGCTAATCTATATGTGTTGAATGAACGAAGAAGGAATATAGAATATCAAGTCTACAGATGCACCCAGGCAGAGCAGCTGCCCTGAGAGACCGAGATGACTGGCTTACTCCGAATAAATCTTCAGAGGGAAAGCACTGAAAGTGGACAGGGGGAAGATACAGAAGCTGGGTTGAAGGGAGAGGAAGCTGGGAATCCTGTGCGGAGCAACTGTGCACCAGGATTCATTCCTGGTCCCCAACGATTCTGGGGGAAGGAGTGAGTTGAACTGGCAAGGAGTAATTTGCTTTTGCCAAAGGCCTCTAGAATCCCAGCAGGAGACCTTTCAACCACCATGAACACTTCAGTTGGTGGGGAGAACTGCTTAGAGAAGGAGCAGGTGCAGCGTGTCAGGCTTTGCAAAGCCCAGGGGATTTGGTATGGGAGCATCTGTAAGGAAGCATAGCCAGGGATGCACATCCCTCCAAACTCTCCTTGCTTCCAGAGGAGACTTTAGCCCTAGGGGAACTTCAACCTGAACTCTGCAGGGCAATCTTGTCCATCAGATGGGGCTGGTCTGACCTGAGCACCCTTTGATCTACTGGCCTCTCCCAGGGCCCCAGCCTGGCCAAGTGTGCTGACAGTGCAGATGCAGATGCCCTGGGGGCCCACAACATAGTTCCTGTACTGGCAGACTGTGCCTGACCAACAGAGAACTCCAGCAGAGTGCCCCCCACAGCCAGGCACCAACTCATCTGATCACTCCCCACCTGGAGCTTGCCCTGGGCCCACTGCCACCTCTCACATTGCTTTGCCAGCACTTGTGTGTAGTTGTGGATTTTGCCTTCCGTAACCCATCAGCATTCATGGGTGTGTGCTCTCTGCCCAATTCCCCTTCCCACCTTACCACCATTGCACTCTGCTCTCCCTCCCTTGCCTTACCACCATTGCATTCAAGCCTTGGAGGGCACAGAGTCCACCAGCCCCACCCCCACTGATGTCCTGCCCCTGTACCAACACTGCAACCAGAACGAAACTAGGCAAGGAGAACAGCATCCCTCCCCAGCCCTGACTAACCACCCCAGCCTGGGTAAACATGCACAAATGGCACACTCAGACCCGCTCCTGCCAGCGCCTTGCCCCTGTGCTAACACGACCACCAGTGCAACTCGGGGCACAGTCACCAGTGGGAGACCTCTGACCCCCAACTGTACTGACTCTGTTGGTGCTGTGAATGCCCACAGGGAGGCTGACACCCTGGCACCTGCTTTCACTCTGCCACAGCTGACAAGCATAAGCCCTGCAGCACTGCTGCTGCTGGAATGTGTGAATGAGGATAGATCTTGCTGCCACTGCCCTACAAAATACTTTAGCTGGCAACATCCACTGGAGTGTAGAGACCAGAAGTCTGGGAGCACCTAGACCTTCACCTCTAGTGAAGTGGGTTCCTAGCCTTGAAGAACCAGAGAACAAATTCAGGACCAGCGCAAGTACCCCAGAGTTAGAGCACACTGTCCAGAAATTGGGAGCTCAGTCTTGGCCTCCTAAAATGCCCAGAAATAAATGCAGTTGGCTCAACCCACCTTGTACTACAATCAAATCCTCAAAGGCATAAAATAAAATGAAAGAAGAAATAAAACACCATCCAAAGAATGGCAACTTCAAAGAATGAAGGAACACCAGTCCACAAAGATAAGAAAGACCCCTGACAACTCAAAAAGACAGAGTGCCCTCATTCCTCCAAATGGCTGTGCTATCTCTCCAGCAAGGGTTCTGAACCGGGCTGAGATGGCTGAAATGACAGAAATAGAATTTAGGAACGGGAACAAAGGTCATTGAGATGCAGGAGTACACTGAAACCCAATCCAAGGAAGCTAAAAATCACAACAAAATGATACAGAAACTGACAAAATACCCAATATAGAAAAGAATGTAACCAACATGATAGAGCTGAAAACACATTACAAAAATTTTATAATGCAATTGCAAGTATTTCTAACAGAATAGACCAAGCAGAGGAAAGACTCTCAGAGCTTGAAGACTTGCTTTCTAAAACACAATAGTCAGACAAAAATAGAAAAAGAATGAAAGGGAATGAAAAATACCATACCTCTAAGCAATATGGGATTATGTAAAGAGACCAAATCTGTAACTCACTGGTGTCCTTGAAAGAGATGGGGAGAATGGAAGCCACCTGGAAAACGTATTTCAGGATATCTATCATCCATAAGAACTTTCCCTTCTTAGCTAGAAAGGCCAACATTCATATTCAGGAAATTAAAAGAACTCCAGTAAGATACTTTACAAGAAGATTATCTCCATGACACACAATCATCAAATTCTCCAATGACAAAATTAAAGAAAAAATGTTAACGGCAGCTAGAGAGAAAGGTTAGGTCACCTACAAAGGGCAGCCCAACAGACTAACAGTGGACCTTTCAGCAGAAATCCTACAAGTCAGAAGAGATTGGGGGACAAGATTCAACATTCTTAAAGAAAAGAAATTCCAATGCCAAATTTAACATCTGGCCAAACTAAGCTTCACAAGCAAAGGAGAAATAAGATCCTTTTCAGACAAGCAAATGCTGAGGGAATTTGTTATCACCAGACCTGCATTACAAGAGCTCCCTAAGGAAACACTAAATATGGAAAGGAAAGGCCATTACCAGCCACTACAAAAACACACTGGAGTACACAGACCAGTGACACTATAAAGCAACCACATAAACAAGTCTGCAAAATAACCAGCTGACATCATGATGACAGGATCAAATCCACACATATCAATACTAACCTTAAATGTAAATGGGCTAAATGCCCCAATTAAAAAACAAGGAGTGGCAAGCTGGATAAAGAACCAAGACCCATTGGTATGCTGTCTTCAGGAGACTCATCTCACATGCAGTGACAAACATGGGCTAAAAATAAAGGGATGCAGAAAAATCTACCAAGCAAATGAAAAACAGGAAAAAAAAAAAAAGCAGAGGTTGCAATCCTAGTATGTGATAAAACCTCTAAGCAATATGGGATTATGTAAAGAGACCAAATCTGTAACTCATTGGTATCCTTAAAACCAACAAAGATCAAAAAGGACAAAGAAGGGCATTACATTATGCTAAAGGGTTCAATTCAACAAAAATATCTAACTATCCTAAATAAGTATTCAACAAACTCAGGAGCACCCAGATTCATAAAGCAAGTTTTTTCTCGGAGACCTTCAAAGAGACTTAGACTCACACACAATAATAGTGGGAGACTTTAACAATCCACTGACAATATGAGACACATCATTGATTATGGAAACTACAATTCAAGATGAGATTTGGGTGGGGACATAGCCAAACCATATCAGGTAACATCTTACACCAGTCAGAATGGGTATTATTAAAAAATCAAAAAGTAACAGATGCTAGCAAGGTTGCAGAGAAAAGAGAATGCCTATACACTACTGGTGGTAGTCTAAATTAGTTCAACCATTCTGGAAAGCAGTGTGGCAATTCCTCAAAGAGCTAAAAACCGAACTACCATTCAATCCATCAGTCCCATTGTTGGGTATATACGCAAAGGTATATAAATTGTTCTATCACAAAGACATATGCACATATATGTTCACTGCAACACTATTCACAATAGCAAAGACATGAAATCAACCTAAATGCTCATCAGTGATAGACTGGATAAAGAAAACATGGTACATATGCACCATGGAATACTATGAAGCCATAAAAAAGAGTTAACACTGTGTCTTTTGCAGGAATATGGATGGAACTAGAGGCCATTATTCTTAGCAAAGTAATGCAGGAACAGAAAACCAAATATCACATGCTCTCACTCATAAGGGGGAGCTAAATGATGATAATACATGGACATACAGAGGGGAAACAGACACTGGTGTCTACCAAAGGGTGGGGGGTGACAGGAGGGACAGAATCAGGAAAAGTAACTAATGGATATTAGGCTTAATACCTGGGTGACAAAATAATGTGTACAATAAACTCTATGACACAGGTTTGTCTATATAACAAACCTGTACATGTATCCCTGAACTTAAAAGGTTTTTTAAAAAAGAATATTGAGTCTGGAATCAAGTTATTGTATTATTTAGGACTCTTTAATTGCCAGTGTGAGACACCAAATCAAATTAATGCAAACATAAAAAAAGTGAGAAGGGTATAGATTTGTAGAGGTGAAAAAGTATCTCTCAGAAAACTTGAGAAAGAGAGGAAACCTGATCCCTGGAAGATCTCAGATTAGGACCTAAAAGGACCTGAAGACACTTTTATTCTACTTTTTTCAGATCATCTGTTGTGTTCTTTATCATTGAAGAATAGCTTTTCTCATCCACATAACAGCTTTTGTATTTACATCTAAGGGTTTCAGCTGCATATTATGGCTGTCTCACAATCTTTCTGTTCCAATTCCAAATTGAGAAGGAACTGTGACTGACCCAGGTTGAGTCAGGTACCACCACTGTCCAGTCAATCAAGATCAGGAAAAAGGTGACATTGTAGTGTAATATGACTGCTGGCCAGGCATTCTCAGAATGAGGGAGTGGCTCCACTGAGCAGGCACCCGAATATGAGCAGGCACCTGAATATGATCTACTACAAGCTATCAAGTCTTCAAAGAATGCAGGGAACTGCAGCAAAAAGGAGAGTTTTGGCCAAAAACTTGGATTTTAAAAAAATTCTTTGGCAATTTTAAGTTGAAACAGTGACAAAAATTACCTTTCTTTCTTCTTTTAAATCATGGGTGATCTGGGAAAGATCTACCTTGAATATTCACTCTTTAACTCATATAATTATAAATTATGTGTGAAAGATGGTGTGCCTACTTATAAGCACTTGGTCTCTGAGAATCTCACGGGACAGGAATGTGGATGTGGGGCAGATACCTATTTTTTTAACATTTATTATAAGTCAGGCAGTTGATGTATTTTAACTTATTAAATGGTCATTTTAACCCTAGGCGAAAACATTTTCTTCATTTTACAGATAAAGGCTCTGAAGCTTTGAGACTAAGTAAATTGCTCATGGTCATACAGTTCATCGAACAGCAGAGTGAGACTTGGAATCTAGGTCTGCTGGCTGGACTAAAACCTGTGCTCCTATACCATCCCACAGTGCCTCCCTGCAGGCAGATACAAAGCCAGGACAGAGCTTAAAATTGTCATTCTAGTCAGTGCCAAACAGTTTGGAGTTGAATTGTTCTGTAAATGTTTTTGTGTTTGTCAGGTCTTCACATGGAGGATATAAATTCTTTAAGGGTAGTGATGGTGTTATAAATTTCTCTTGCCTCCTTCAACAGCATCTCATGCAGCTCTGGATATTGAAGAGGCCTTACTGAATACTTAGACTGATCAATGATTCTGATCCCTGGTGATAATTGCATAGCATCTTCACACTGGAGTTGTAATCCTCATGAATCTTTTATTTAGAAACCTTCCCCTCCTTGGATACAGTGGCAGGTACAACATACGGGAAGATGTAGCATGCAATAATAGTAGCTAAACAACCAGTTTTATTCTCCAAATGTACCACCTCCCAGTCTCTGAATCTTTATCCTTTTTCATGTCATGCAGAGTCATCATAGGGAATGCCAAGGAGCAGTGCTTAGCTGTGTTTTCCAGAGGCTTGGGGGCATCCCTAAGCTATATTGTCAGTGCTCCTACCACAGATATTCACTATTCTTTTCCATGTAACTCGTTAGAACCCAGCCATAACTGAGCTGCAGTCTGACATTTGACCAATTCAAGTCTGCAGACCCCGTGCCTCTGCTCAGAAGCAACTGATGACTATTGCCTAAAGCAAGGAATTAGAAAAGTGATTTGAAGAGATCAACAGATTCACATGAGAGTTATTGATAGCCAACATATTTTCCAACAACAAAAATAATTCAAAACTGTCAGCTGGACCAATTTTCCCCCATGATTTCTTAAAAAGCATAATGCTACTATTACTAATAACTATTATTTGTCTTATCTACTATGGCGAGGTGGTGGGGGAGCTACTAAATGCTTTAAATATATTGATTTATTGAAGACTAAAGCCTGTTTCCTTAAAAAAATAATTCGCTGGTTACCCTAAAGTCTGTGCAAAGGAGTATAGAGGGAAACAAAGAAGATAGGATAGAGACAACTTGTGCAGTTTAGAGATGAAGCTGTTCAAGAGCCCCCAGATAATCCACATATCCCTGAACTTTTCATTTTGTTGGGACCCAGAGGCTCCTGTAAACTACATCTTACCTAATAACCAGGAATGTACCTGTCTTGTTTACTATTATATCCCCAGTGCCTGAAATATAGTAGCTGTTTAAAAAATATGTGTAGAATGTATAAATAAATAATTCATTAAATGAATGACTCCATGAAAGGTCTTCCTCCCATGTAGAAAACATGGGTGATATCTTAAGCTACCAAACTGAAGAATAAAGAGAAATAACTATAGCATTGCCTGTATCCCATTGCCTGTATCCCATGATTAGAGAGTGTCTGTTTTAAAATAGTAAATGTCTGTCTACTAGCAAAGTCATATTAGGCTCTTGACAATCATTCAGAATTTAGAGAGAATCTGGTTATCAAATCCCTTTCTGCCTAGGCTGCTAGCTGAGGCATGACTAGGGCCAGAGAGTTTTAGGGGAGAGGGGGAGGTAGGCCTGCAATTCTTTGGTTCCAAGAAAAATCAGGGACAGAGGTTCTGCCTGAACCATTATACTGTTACTCACTAAAGTAGGGCCCTAAGCTATCGCTGGTCCTGGGAGAATCTAAAGGTCCAGAGTGCATGAGTTGGCTCTCCAGACGTAGAGCTGAAAGCATAACCCTCAGCTGTCCCACTGTCAATGGGGTTTCAGGCAAGTAGAGTTGATCCAAAAGGAATTTCTGCCAAGAGCTGCTGTCACAGTAGCAGACAGCAGCCACTGAGAGGTCACCCAGAAGAGAATAGCTGACATCATTTTACACCAGAGATACCCATTCTCTTTTTAACATAGCAAAATAGAGAAAACAAGAGATAATTGATAAACTACAATTCTCCCAGAAAAAAAAAGATAATGACAGTTCCCTGCTCAATAAGTTCATGAAGCAAGGGAAAGGAAGGGAGATCATGTTTTAAACAGTTTTTTGCATCTTGATTCAGATTCCAGTATCTTTATTGGATAGCAAGAAGTAGGCAGACACTACAAATACCTAAGGCAGAGATTGCTAAATGTTCTCTAAATTGTCATTTTCTTTTTGATCTTGGTCCATAGATAGACTGAATTTTTTAGCCTTTTTTACATTCATTCTCACAAATAGTATGAATGGAAGCGATATGTGGCACTTGCAGAGCGAAGGCATTTTAAGAAGCAAATGAACTACTTCTAGCCTTTCTTTCCTACTTGTATTTATCCACAGAAGATGGTAAAGCCCTAAAAAATGGCAGAGCCACAATACAGAAGAATCCTGGGTCCCTGAATCACCACATGGAGAAAGCCATTTGCTGACAAGTAGTACCAATCTTGAACTTTTGAGGGAACAAGAAATATGCTTTCATTGTGCGGAGCTACTGTGCAATTTAGATGTACTAGTTGCAACAGACAAGTTCATCTTAACTAATATATACCCCAAAGTACACCTCCTAGACTTATGACAATAGATGACTGAGCAAAGTTTAATGAGAAAAAAGCCTTGGTACAGAAGACCTATGATCTCATTTAACAAGATAATACATGATATGAAAGAGGGTCAACATCAACAAGAGTCATTTTCTAAAGTTATATTCCCTCTTCACAGGAGTACTTTGGAGACTCATTGCTGGTATCATTAGGATTCTGGAAGTAAGTGCAATGAAGTTTCATTCAAGGTAAGATAAGAACCTATAACAGGGATGAGATTACATTGCCAACACGTAATTGCTCTAGGATGAGCTGGAAAACTGAGTTTCTAAGTCTACAAACCCAAGAGTAAGTCCACAGGGTTTAAACGGAAAGCAAAACATGGAGAACTTCAGCACAGTCAAGCTACATCTGCCTCTAGCCTTTTGATCATATCAGATGTTCACAAAGAAGAGGATGTTATATCAGAAAAAAATTGTGGCTAACTGCTGGTCAACTTCCAGTCCATTTACATAAATTAGGTAGGGAACCAAATTCCTTTACATATTCAAAAATAATCTACCTGTAAAATCAAAAAAGTGGTTTCTTTTAGGGTTTTGGAGCATGGAGTAAAAGAGCTGGACTTTGAGGAACTGCTAAAATCATTAAAAAACTGCAATATCATTTCAGGGGTTGTTTCCAATTTAGGATTTTGATCACTATAATAAATTTCTCAAAAGTATGAATGGAATGAGGGCTGATGAGCTATTTTCAGAATTCCAAAATGCTCTAATAAAATCCATCTATTTACAGAAGGTCGTGTAGCACTCACTATTTGAAATACCGTGTTCTTTGATTTGACAGGAAATATATTGTCTAGCGTGGCAGCAATGCTGGTTATCTTACATCTATCAGAGAACCAGATCAACCATTTTAGATGTCTTAAATTAAAATATACTAGAAACGCATTAATTGTTATTTAACAAATGTTAGATCAAACCTTTTAAAATATGGGACTGTTATTTTTAAAACAACAATAAAAGACCTTTTGTAGAGAAAAAGGTAAACCAGAATCAACGGTTAGAATTGAGTCATTCAGCTGCCATTTTATTTTATTTTTTGGTTTTTCCAAGACAGAATCTCACTGTTTCCCAGGCTGGAGTGCAGTGGCACAATATCGGCTCACCACAACCTCCCCCTCCAGGATTCAAGCAATCCTTCCACCTCAGCCTCCCAAGTAGCTGGGATTATAAGAGTGTGCCACAATTCCTGGCTAATTTTTGTATTTTTAGTAGAGACAGGGTTTCACCATGTTGTCCAGGCTGGTGTCGAACTCAACTGATCTGCCCTTGTTACTCTCCCAAAATTCTGGGATTACAGGCGAGAACCACTGCACCTGGCTGAGGTGCCACTTTAGATTCAAAGAAAATATATAAATGTCCTCAGTATAGACTACCTTGAATACCTCATTCTGTCTATCCTTGAAATGGAAGCTTCTTCAACATCTGTCTTTTTAAGGAGCATTCTAGGGAGATTGGTAAGGAAGCCTATAGAAAAGTAGATCGTAGGAAGAAAAGAACAGTGGTAGGGAGAAAGAGAAGTGTGCATGCGTGTGTGTCTGTGTGTGGCATGTATGTGTCTGTGTGTGACATGGCAAAAGCCCCATAAAACTGCATACCTCTGCTTTCTGTTGAAACTGCTCTCTGTAACCCCTAATGTGACAGGCAAGCAGTCCAAACCCATGCCATCTTGGCCCCTGCGACTTGTAATAAGTAATTAAGGTCTGTGATTTCCAACCTACCCAGACAATGTGTAAACTAATGACCACTTAAGTAACAATTGGAATGTCCAAAGTCCCCTGGCCCTCGGAATGTCTGGAGCCCCTCACCCTCATCTCCGCCTAGGAGGTGATTTACAGAATCCACTGGAATGTCCGGAGCCCCTCACCCTCATCTCCACCCAGGAGGTGATTGACAGAATCCCCTGGCCCTCGGAATGTCTGAAACTCCTCACCCCCAACCCCTGCCCCTCATCCTCACCCCCGAGGTGGTTTTACGGGTATAAAAGGTCCTGACACCCTCCTTTCGGGGCCACAGGTTGGAGAGACATGAGTCTTCCATGGCCGCCAGCAATAAAGACCCTGCAATTTGGCATACTTTTGTCCTGGTGTTGACTTTCTATGCTCGCTCCACTACAACATTCGTGTCTGTGTGTCATTGTGTAAAACCAAAAAACAAACAGGCTGTCATGGATGTGCACCTCTCCCCCTCCCATTGTGGACATAAATGAAGACCACCCAGACCACCCAAATGAGAACAAGCAGAGCTTGCTACATAACAAGAGATTCAGCCACCATCACTGCTGTCTGGTAGAGACTCAAAGGCAGGCAGAGGAGTAAGAAAGCTTTATAATGAAAAAAAAAGGGAAGGTTTCAGGTATGTTCTGATCTGAGACTATTGGCATGGGAAGCTGGATGCAGCCTAATTAGAAGTGAGGTGTTTGGGGGAGCATATTTGGCTTTCTCTCCTTGGTCCTGAGTTGGAAGTGGTGGGAGTTGGTGGGGGGCGGGGAAAGGGAGGGAAAAATTAGGGAAGCTGTTGGTCATTCACCACTTCCTGCCTGTTCTGAGTTGATTGCTGCAGAGGTTGTGGTTTGGCTTCCTGCACACTGTTCGCTGCAGAGGTTGTAGATCAGGGTTCTATTGTCATATGTGATCTGGTCATTGTCCATTTGTATATGGCCTCTCACCCCTCCTCCACCTTACCTCTCACACAAATATACTAAAACGCAGTTTAAGGCCAGAGGTTTTATTTTTTTTCTTCACCTTCTACCACTTACTGTTTCTACCTCCTCCCTGTTTCTTGCCACCAGCATTTTACATGCAATCCCCGTAGCCTGGCTAGTCCTGTACCTTCACCTGACTATGTAAACACTATCCTCACATCATGGGCAGCTTAAGCTCCATTTCTGTCATTAAGTTTCCTTGGGCAACATTTGCTTCAAGAAATTTTACTTTTCTTTAAACTCCTGCTTCATTTAGAATTTGTGCCACATCATTAAGCACTTGATTATAACATGTTTTTAACTGATTTTCATTAATTTGTGCATGTTAATCTTTTGTCCCCAACAAAATTATAAATTTGAGGGCTAGTATTATAGCTTATGCTTTCTCTTATATTTCACAATAGTTTGCAGTGCTGAGTTCATGTAGTAAATACTCAGTAGATAGTTGCTAATTGATTATTTTCTATTTAATTGAAGGGATAAGGTAGAACTGACTCATAATTGTATCCATTGCCATTCTGGGTATTGATTTTATCTCCAATCACTCCAATTTTCTTTTTTTAAAATTGTATTTATTATTTTTTAGATGGAGTCTCACTCTGTAACCCAAGCTGGAGTGCAGTAGCATGATCTCAGCTGACTGCAACCTCTGCCTCCTGGGTTGAAGAGATTCTCCTGCCCCCAGCCTCCCAAGTAGCTGAGAGATTACAGATGCCTGCCACTACTCCTGGCTATTTTTTTTTTTTTAAGTTTTTTTGTTTGTTTGTTTTGTTTTGTTTTGTTTTGTTTTAGTAGACATGGGGGTTCCACCATGTTGGCCATCCTGGTCTGGAACTCCCAACCTTAGGTGATCCACCCGCCTCAGCTTCCCAAAGTGCTGGTTTTACTGCACCCAGCCCTAATTTTCTGGAAATTGGAAGATTTGGCATATTAAAATTTCAGAACCCAAAAGGGTTTTTCTCACACCCAGTGAAAAGGAGGAAGGATTCCAGTGATTCTTTTTCAAATTGTAAACCCTGTATAGCAACAACGAACCTTCTGAACATTCATGAGATGCATACTGGGTTTTTCAACAGAAAGAAAATGGGGTCCTAGAGGTCAAAAGAAAATATGAAGGGTCAAATGGATCCCTGAACATTCCTGGGGCATCAGAGCTGTGGTGGAAGAAATGGGAATTCAGATGAAGAGCTATATAAACTGGACAGTTTCCTAATAAGAATTCACATATTTTCTGAGAGGGCTTCACATAAATTAAGAATAGCAACTGGAATAGAGTCAAAGAGAAGTTGTGAATATCTTTTCATCCAAAACCAAAACAAAGATATATATGGCACATATCTTAGTGTGTGAACGATGCAGCTATGTGTCTATATACGGTAGACTATTCATTGATGCAGCTTTATCTCGATGGGAGAGAACTAGTGGTATACTGGAGCAACTCACACCAGCTCAGAGAAATTAATCATTCAATTTTCAAAAATTTTGCTAGCTAGTTGTTAAAGCATTGATAGCTTGAAATCAGCCATGTTGAGAATACTTACACCAGGAAACTCAGCAAACTCTGCAAATCAGTGCTTTTCTTTTCAAAGCACACTAATGGCAGAAGAGTGGGGTTACCTATCTTCCCTTCCATAGATCACCATCAGGGAAGAGGTGGTGAAGACCTGTCAAATTCTGTATCCTTTAATTTTCAAAAAGAGTTCTTTAGAGTCAGAAGTATACGATATTAGAGTTAAATAAGACTTTAGAGGAACTGAAGTCCAGAAACAAGAAGTACCTTGCCCAAGGTATGTATCTTGCCTGATCTCATAGGAAGGCTGAAGAAACACCCAGATTTTCTTACCCTCAGCCATTACTTTCAGGAAATGTAGTGTCTGATTATTCACAATGCTATACTCTTCTCCCTCCTTCCCCTCACATCAAGGAAAGCTCCTGCTGGTAAGGCCAGATCACTCTCTTTTGTCAGAGCCCAGCTCATAAAATGCTATTAAGTAAATTACTGATGACCTAATTCCCAGCTGCAGGACACATTCCATTAGAGGCAGGCTGTCTGCCAAGAAGTGTCAGAGATGACTGGATGGCAGGAGTGATTGAAACCATCCTGCCTGGGATGGCTAGGCCTCTGAAAGTGCAGTTCGTGGTAGGGAGGAGGTGCTCTTAGTCTCCAACATCAGTCCTATGCTTTTTTTCTGGGAACTGAATTCATCAGCTGCAAAGAGAACTTTCTCAAAATAACAAAGATCTTCATTGCAGAAACAACTGGAGATAATACCTCCTCTATTATAGATGTCTAGAATGACAAGCAAATTTAACCACTATCATCTATGGCACCAACTTGCAAAAGCTCTCCACACCATTTGTTCTTTCTTCCTTGCTTTGTCAGGCTGTCTACTCCTCCTACTTCTGTTTTATTTTCTTAAAGCACAACTAGTTCCTAGTTGATAGTATGGTAGAGAAGAGTAGAAATAGTATGGTCTATTTATTTTATTTTTAACTCACCTAGTATTCACAAGTAAGAATTAGGTATTTGTGGGGAAAGTATATTACATATAAAAAGTAGATAAGTCCCATGCAGGCCATTTTTTAGCTGATATTTACTTATCTCAGATTGATACAAGGGTTCAATTAGATAAAACACTTTGCGTGCTGCAAATAAACAATATAAATGTAAAAATACAATACATTTAGATGTTAAAGGGAAAAGTATTTAAATTTCAAAGGAACTTTCGATTCAGTCAGCGTTTATAGGTATAAGAAACGATGTAGCAGAACTATCACTGGGTTAGCAGTAAGAAACCTGGGCTCTAACCTTGCCTTTGTCTGTAACTGACTGTGATATTAGAAAAGTCACTTGGAGGTCGGGCCTGGTAGGAAGTGATTGGATCATGGGAGCGGATTTCCTCCTTGGTAATGTGTCACAATAGTGAGTTCTCATGAGATCTGGTTGTTTAAAAGTGTGTAACACCTCCCCCGACCTTGCTGTCTTTCTCTGGCTCTAGCAATATTACATATCTCATTCCCTCTTTGCCTTCTGCCATGATTGTAGGCTTCCTGAGGCCTCCTCAGAAGCAGAAGCTCCCATGCTTCCTGTACAACCTGTGGAACTGTGAGCCAATTAAACCTCTTTTCTTTATCAATTACCCAGTCTCAAGTATTTCTTTATGGCTGTGCAAGAATGAACTAATACAGAAAATTGGTACCAGGAGTGGGGCATTGCTATAAAGATACCTGAAAATGTGGAGGTGATTTTGGAGCTGGGTAATGAGCAGAGGTTGGAAGAGTGTGAAAGGCTCAGAAGAAAGGAAGATAAGGGAAAATTCGGAATTTTCTGGAGACTTGTTGAATGGCTGTGACCCAAATGCTGATAGTGATATGAACAATGAAGTCCAGGCTGAGGAGGTCTTGGATGGAAATGAGAAACTTATTGAGAAATGGAGTAAAGATCACTTTTGATGTGCTTTAGCAAACAGCCTGGCTGCACTATGCCCCTGCCCTAGGGATCTGTGGAACTTTGTACTTGAGAGTGATGATTTAGGGTATATGGCAGAAGAAATTTCTAAGCAGCAAATTGTTCAAGATGTCACCTGGCTAACAGCCTATGCTCATATGTGTGAGTCAATAAATGATGTAAAGTTGAAACTTACATTAAAAGGGAAGCATAGCATGAAAGTTTAGAACATTTGCAGCCTAGCCATGTGGTAGAAAAGAAAAGCCCATTTTCAGGGGAGGAATTCAAGCAAATAGCAGAAATTTGCATAAGTAAAATGGAACCATGTACTAATAGCCAAGACTATGGGGAAAAGACCTCAAAGACATTTAGGAGACCTTCATAGCAGCACCTCCCATAACATGCCCAGAGGCCTAGGAAGGAAGAGTGGTTTCATAGGCCAGGCCTATGAATGTAAGAATAATAAAACAATAAAAATAAGTTGACTCTTGGCTTTCT
This sequence comes from Cacajao melanocephalus, assembly GCA_963573385.1. Lineage (NCBI taxonomy): Eukaryota > Metazoa > Chordata > Mammalia > Primates > Pitheciidae > Cacajao > Cacajao melanocephalus. The sequence goes on from CAUYLG010029030.1 coordinate 26,814, forward strand.
GCCTCTTTTCATTAAAAAATTGCTAATATTCTCCTTCATTGCCAAAACTCTGGGAAGATATTTTTTATTATAGGTATATTTCTCAGCCAACTTGAAAACAAGCCCTTAGTAACTGATATCTCAATGACACAGAAACTCATGACTAGTTTAAACACATACGGCTTCTTTTTCCTGTCCTTTCTAGAAATAATTTCATTACTGTCTGATATCTTCCATTCAAAAGCCAAGAATTAGCCTTTGGCTTCTGTGTCCTTTAATGTATTCCTGACTATCTCCTAATTTTCTGATGAAAACTTGATAACTCATGACTGAGCAACATGCACTAAATTCAGACCAAAAGTGTTACATAGTTCAAAAATTTCTCCAACATTTGTGATGGAGCTGTCACTCATCTCTTAATTCTTACCTGCTATGACTCTGAAAATGAGCCCCAAATGGCACAAATATCTTCTTTATTTCAGCCCTGTCTCAACTACAAAAGAATCTCAATGCCCTTCATATATCTATGGTTCTTTACTCAGCCTAAACTCAAATACATTTTAAGGCATTCTTTCTCACAATTCTACCTTCTGGGTTTAGTTTTAAATGAAACCATGAAACCTTGAACCTCTAATATCAAAATAAAATGGGTTAGGCAAGTGGTAAAAATGGAATAGAGGCCAAGCCAAAGTTTCTTATGAATTGCAGCAACAGCAATACATCATTAGGGAAAAAACAGGAAAATTAGCTTGCTATGTCATTTGACAGACAATTTTACAGAACTGAAACTTTATATCAAATAGGCAATGAGTTAAATTTTTTTTATTCTATCCCTGCAGAACTTTTCCCTGTACTTCTCTGCATCTATTATAAAAGTCTAGACCTCAGAGATATCTAATATGAACTGCTTTTCCCCCCTCTATCTAATTAATTTCACTTTCCTTGGAGTTCCCATGATATATATTACCTGCTGCCAGGCACCATAAGTCATTTGTGAGCATATCCGCCTCCCCAACAGAGTGTATGCACCTTGAAGGCAAAGAACATCTCACTCATTTTGCACACACTTAGCCCGAAGTAGACCTCTGAGAGTGTTTATTAAATTGAATTGCTTTCACTTTGTAAGATTAGCAGGCATTCTGATGGCTTTTAATGGCTTTTTCTTTTTTCAGAGACTTCATTTTTTGGTGCAAACTCCACGTGACCCACAGTTATCTAGGGCAGTAAGTAATGTTCGAGTGATTATAGCAGAAAGCTGAGATTCTACCAGAGCTCTGGGAGTTGCAGGGACTATAAGCAGAATCACATGCTTAATATTTTAAAGAAGTGGCATGGTCCTTTCATGCAAGTTTCTGCCATCGATCCCTTCCGAAGATTCAGTCACTCACACACATTTAACATTCACTAGGTCAGATGTTTATTCAAGCTGACGTCATCTGAACCCTAGTGCAATTCAATCTTAGCACACATTCTGCCCAACCTGCTCCTACTCCCCCAGCCTCCTACTAGAATGTCAGCCAATAAACAGCAGTTAATCCAGACCCCACAGCTTTTGGAATCTGTCTTTCCAGAGCTTCTATTTAGTTATGTTGCAGGGGAAAGGGTCGTGAGTGAAAGACAGAGGTGTGCCCCCTCTCACAGCAGCGATGAATCTTTAAGACTTGAGACTCTGGGCAAAGCGAGAACTCTCCCTTGCTTCTTGGAAACGAAACCGAGCAGTACTATCAGCCAGGAGCCAGAGAAATGAAAAGGAATTCTTAGTTGCCTATCCCTTACTCCCGGATGTCAGAAAGGAGTCGGATATTTCTCACGCATGAAATAAACACCTCTCTGCCCCCTGCTGCCTCCTCTGATTTCTCCTGCGATCGCGAGATGACTGAGTAACCCAGCTGGATTTTTCTAGTCCCCTAAGTCCATGAACACCCGCCGGCTCACCTCCACCATCCACCTCTCTCCTGTTCCCTTCCTCTTTTGCTTCCCCTTCCTCCACTTTCCCTCATTCAAATACAAACGCTGAGGTTTCCCTCGCGCTCAGGAGCTGCCATTGACACCAAGCAGGGTCTCCATGGAAACCAGGAGGCGCGCAGCGGGCTCCTGCAGCCCCAGCAGCCCTAGCAGGCCCACCACGGGATTCCCAGGCAGAGGTGTGGCTCGGTCCGGAGGAGCTGCTCGGAGACCTTCTCCTTATTAAATGTGAACCTGGGAAGGGGGAGAGAGCGTTTAGCCAGAGAGGGGATGCGACGAGGTAGAAACAGAACAGGCTAAGGGAACAGATTATCTATTAAGAATGTCTGGTTTTAGCCTAGGAACATTCAGAGTAGTCCAGACATGCTAGGCTCAAGGTTCTCCCCCCTCAATTTTTCATACACTCAACAGAGCTCAGCTTACTGTGGAGATTATTTAGGAGAGCCAGTTTCCAGTGTTGAGTTACAATGAAGCAGCTGCCACACCCTGGACTGCAGCAAAACATTCTTCCAGAAAGCACTTAAAATGGGCAAGAGAACCACACCTTTGCACTCTTCTTGTGTGCCTAGCCATTTTACATGTTACTTCATTTTATCTTCATGAACATGACATCATGGCCCCCATTTCATAGACAAGGATGCACATGAAAGGGTGGTTTATAGTTACTCTGTCCATAGCTTTACACCTAATGTCTTGAAGAAAACTCTGCAACTCCATAGTATGAGAGTCTATTTTTTCTTCTCATCCTCATTCTTCTTAGGCGGTCACTCTCTGACCTTCTCCCATCTTCTCTCAAGCATGACCATAAAAAATTCCTCTTAAAATAGGTCATAAGGTCCCTATTCTAGAAGTAAGGCCTTGCCCTATTCCTGGAAGCAAAGAAGAATTTGAATTAACAGGACTTCCTGAATTTCCTCCAGTTTATTACCATTAGAACATGGGTTTTTGTTCTCCAATCACACTTCTGTATGGCTGTCCATAAAAATAAACAGTTTTCTCTGGGGTCTTTGGGTCTTCATTTATGATGCCTGCCATGTCACATAAAGCTTTGGTTAAATAAATTTGTTATGCTTTTCTCTTGTTAATCTGTCTTTGTTATGGGAGTGTCAGCTGTGACCCTTTGATGAGTGAAGAAAATATATTACTTGCTGTTCCTTATCATTTCTTTGATTCACGTATTAAAGATTCTCGTAATAGTTTCCTATTGGTGCAATACAAATTATCACAAACTTTTTGGCTTAAAACAACACAATTTATCTTTATCTTACAGTTCTGAAAGGATGTCAGAAGTCTCACTGGTCTAAAACCAAGGTATCTGCGATGCTGTACTATGTTCCTTCTGGATGCTCTAAGATAAAAATCTTTTTTCTTGCCTTTTGTGGCTCTTAGGGGCCACTGGCATTTCTCGGCTCACAGCACTCTTTCTTCTTCAAAACCAGCAATGGCTTCCATTCGACCTCTGTTGACACATTTCCTTCTCTGGTCCTGACCCTCCTGCCCCCTTCTTTAAAGGATTTTTGTGATTACACAAGGCACACCTGAATAATCCAAGGATAATCTCTCCATCTCAAAATCCTTAATCACAGTTGCAAAGTACTATTTGCCACTGAAGATACTACATTTATAGTTCCAGGAGATTAAGAAAGAAGGAATTATTCTACCTACCACAAACCTCATGTCTTTTATAATCTTAAAAATAATGACACTTTCAAAATCTTTGTCTCTCCTAAACTGTCACCCAATTTCTCTCTTTCCTATCACAGTAAAATGTTTGTTGTTGTTGCTGTTTACAAACAAACAAAAAAAATCCATTCTGGCTGTGTCTATTTCCTTAACTACCATTTATTTCCTTAACTACTGTTAATTAGCCTCCCACTATAATTTACTTCTCTATCATACAAAAACTCTTCTGTCAAAGTTCAAAATTACTTTCAAATTGCCAATTTCGTAGACATTTACCAGTCCATTCTTATTCTACTTGTTAGTAGCCTTTGACTTTGTTGAACATTTTCTTCTTTATGAAATTCTCTTTTCTTGGATTCCAAGACAATACTCGTATTTATCGTCCCCTACACACTGCCAACTCTCTTCTTAAATCTTTGACTTCTACTCAATCCTTTTTGTGGACTTTTCTTCATCTTCCTGTCCTTAAACACGAGTGTTTTCTACAGTATTGCTACTCAAAGTGTGGTCTGCATACTTGCAGCATCAATATCACCTGGAAGATTGCTTGAAATTATGACGATTAGACCCCATTCCAAGGTTACTGAATCAGAACTTGTATTTTGACAGGATACTCGGGTGATCTGTACACACCCTACAGCTTGAGAAACACCAGTCTTTAATTTCATACTTGATTCTTTAATATACTCCCTGAAAGGTCTGTTCTACCAATCCATCTCTGGTCTCAAATTTATATCTTCAGCCTATACAACCTTTTCAGGTTTAACTCACATATGGAGCTATCCATCAGACACTGCAACCTCCACCTCGCAGGTTCAAGCAATTCTCCTGCCTCAGCCTCCCAAGTAGCTGGGATTACAGGTGCCTGCCACCACGCCCAGCTAATTTTTGTATTTTTACTAGAGACAGGGTTTCACCATGTTGGTCAGGCTGGTCTTGAACTCCTGACCTCAAGTGATCCACCCGCCTTGGCCTCCCGAAGTGCTGGGATTACAGTTGTGAGCCACTGCGTCCAGTTTATAGCAATGTTTTGAAACTGTTTCCTTGTCTACAGCAAAAGTTCACTGAGATGGTGATTTTTTTTTCTTATCTTTATCACTTTACATAATACTTAGCACATAATAGGCACTCAGTAAATGTTTTATGAATTAATAAATAAAATCAGTTAATCAGTTAATCAAACAGCAGCCCTTGAGTCTCAGATTACAGAGCCATGAAAATAAGAACCCCTGGACCCACTCACATCACTTAGCTTTCCACTCGCCACTTAAAATGACAGAGATCCTCAAGCCAGTGTTTTAAAGAGCACCTGGATATCGAAATAAATTCCACTGTGTAATAATACTTTCTCTGATTGTTAGAAGACTAAAGGACATAAATATAAATGAGTGCTGCAATATGATTATAATTCAGCACCTTGACTTTACATGTAAACATGTTTAAAATGTAAGAATGCGCTCAATTTATAGTTACATGCTTTTAAGAGAGTGGTAGGTGGGTTTTCTGTGATTGCTCATCCTAACCATTGGTTGCTTGTTCACACTCAGAAATGTGTGGCTTTCTGCATAAATCAAGACGGCCGTCACTACAGCTATCTCTCTAAAGCAGAGTACACCTCTAGTCTATGAAGCTACCATAGGATCTGCTGAGACTCACTGAGAAAAGTGCTTTTCCTCCTATGTCTGGACAAGGCAGTTCTTGGTTTCTGTGAGGAGCTTCAAGCTGCCATGGCAACTCCCAGTCCTTTCTTTACTCTCTCTGTGTGCTATTTTACCAGGAGAGGTAGAAAGCTGTAATCTTTTCCACTTCCCTTTTGCTCCTCCCCTTTCTTCCATACTTGGTCTAGGATGGCAAGAGTTTAACACTAAATTCTGCTTGTGATTATTCATTCCTTGTGAGTCTGGTTCTGTGCAAACTGCAGTGGTAAGACAAAAACCACCTGGATTCTAGTTTTTTCCCTACAAAGATGATGTTAACTTAATCAGAACAACACACAGTTCTAGCCCCTGCTCTTCTAGTCAAAAAGGAGAATGGGAGAAAAGGAGTCTATATGGTGGAGAGAAATGAACTGGGTAAACGTCAAGTACTAGGATGAGCTTACTGGTATGCATAATCCATTTCAATTCAAAATGGGTGGGGTTATAGGAGACCCTGCAGCAGAAGTTCTCAAACAGGTCTGTATGTTAGAACCTACATCACAGGCTTTTAGAAACACAGATACTCTACTCTAAACCACACTAGATCCAAACAGGAGGTGACCCTGTATGGTCAGCACCAGAAAAACCAGAACAACAAAAGAACAACAAAGTGCCTGGAATGAAATTCTTTGAGGGATAAAAAGCAAACAAAGGCTGGTTGGAAAAACTAAAGAAGGATGTCAGGACAGAGAAAAAGGAAGTGGATTGTTTTACCAGTATCATAAAATCAAGGTCTAAGAAGCCAAAAGTAGAATAAAAAGTGAATGAGGCCTTCAAACTGGGTTAGGATGTCGATATCAATATTGTACATACCACATACCCCAATACTGAGGTGTACTTGTTCCTCTCTCTAATGCTGCAGTGTTTCTAATTATATTATATAATGTGCTACTTTTTGAATTGTGATTTACTCATTTATTTGTTTAAATCTCAGTGGGCTAATACTTCCTTACAAAGAGAAGGTTGTCAAAAAAAGGTTGAATGAGACATTTAATAATCAATGCTTTTGGTGCTGTACATGATAATGTGGCAACAACTGAAGGTCAAAAGTCCAAAATATTTACAGAAAATGAAAAAACTCAACCCTAATCCTTGTCATGCAAGAATGAGAGGCCTCTATACATTCTTATTCAAACCAACATGCCCACTTCGGGAAGATACTGACTATATTTGGGTTACTGTTTTGGAGACCTGAAGTCAATATTAACTTTCTTTCATTCTATCAAGAATATCAGTAGTAACTAGAGGTATCGGTGAGTTGATAATTTAATAGTAAATAATGTACAATTGTTATTCCAATTTTAAATTCATTCAGTCATTCAACGAACATTTTATTTGAGCAAGGAACTGTGCTGGTTGCAGTGTGCCAAGATCACGCCATTGCACTACAGCCTGGGCAATAGAGTGAGATTCTGTCTCAAAAAACAAACAAACCAACAAACATTTGGGGTTAAAGTGATCATCGTGTTTGTGTGTGTTGTGGATAGACTGTGATTTTATGACCTTTAAGTGAGAAAGTATCATATATGATACATGTAAATGTAAACATGAATATTTATGGATATTAATTTATAACAAATATAGCTTACAGGAGGTGGTATATGTCAAGTACTGTGAAGGATTCATTATTTTGCCCTACTTGCAAAATAATACGTTAGTCTGCATAGTTTTATGGATGCTGACAAAAGATAGGAAACTCCTGGTTCAGAGACAAAGGACTTTACTACTGACAGCACAGCAGGTAGCATGAGATTCATGTTTGTGTCAGCTCCTCATGCTCTCTAAGACTCTCAAAGGTGACATAGGTAGCTTTAGGTGAATGCTGTGGGTTAGACTACAATTCAAGGTGAGATTGGGGTGGGGAACAGTCAAATGATATCATTCTGCACTTGACTCCTCCCAAATTTCATGTCCTCATATTTGAAAACCAGTCATGCCTTCCCAACAGTCCCCCAAAGTCTTAACTCATTTTAGTATTAACTAAAAGGCCATAGTCCAGCCTCATCTTAGACAAGGCAAGTCCCTTCCACCTATGACCCTGTAAAATTGAAAACAATTTAGTTACTTCCTAGATATAATGGGGTCACAGGCATTGGGTAAATACAACCATTCCAAATGGGAGAAATTGACCAAAACAAAGGGGCTACAGGTGCCATGCAAGTCCAAAATCTAATAAGGCAGTCATTAAACCTTAAAGTTCCAAAATGATCTCCTTTAACTCCATGTCTCATGTCCAGGTCATGCTGGTGGGCTTCCATGACCTTGGGCACCTCCACCCCTGTGGCTTTCCAGGGTACACCCTTCACACTCCCCCGCTCCCTGGCTGCTTTCACAGGCTGGCATTGAGTGTCTGCAGCTTTTCCAGGTGCACGGTGCAAGCTCTCAGTGGATCTACCACTCTGGGATCTGGAGGATGGTGGCCCTCTTCTCATAGCTCTACTGGGCAGTGCCCCAGTAGGGACTCTGTATGGGGTTACAACCTCACATTTCCCTTCTGCACTGCCCTAGTAGAGGTTTTCCCTAAGGGATCTGTCCCTAGATCACACCTCTGCCTGAACATCCAGGTGTTTCTACATATCCTCTAAAATCTAGGCAGAGGTTCCCAAAACTCAATTCCTGTCTTCCGCACACTCACAGAATCAACACCACATAGAAGCTGCCAAGGCTTGAGGTTTGTACCCTCTGAAGCCATGGCCTGAGTTGTATGTTGGCTCCTTTTAGCCATGGCTAGTGCAGAGCACCAAGTCTCAAGGCTACACACAGCAGGGGGGCCCTGGACCCAGTCCAGGAATCCATTTTTTCCTCCTAACCCTCCGGGACTGTGATGGGAGGGCCTGCTGTGAAGGTCTCTGACATGTCCTGGAGACATTTTCCCCACTGCTTTGGTGATTAAAATTCAGTTCCTTGTAACTTATGCAAATTTCTGCAGCTGGCTTGAATCTCTCCCCAGAAAATGGGTTTTTCTTTTCTACTGAATCATCAGGCTGCAAATTTTTAAAACTTCTATGCTCTGCCTTCTCTTGAATGCTTTGCTGCTTAGAAATTTCTTCTGCCAGATACCCTAAATCATCTCTCTCAAGTTTGAAGTTCCATACATCTCTAGGGCAAGGGCAAAATGCTGCCAGTTGCTTTGCATAGCAAGAATCATCTGTACTCTAGTTCCCAACAAGTTCCTCAACTCTATGTAAGACTACCTCAGCCTGGACTTTATATTCCATGTCACTACTGGCATTTTGGTCAAAGCCATTCAACCATTCTCTAGGAAGTTCCAAACTTTCCCACAACTTCCTGTCTTCTGAGTCCTCCAAGTCTGTAGGAAGTTCCAAACTTTCCCACATTTTCCTGTCTTCTCCTGAGCCCTCCAAAGTGTTCCACCCTCTGTCTGTTACTCAGTTCCAAATTCACTTTCACATTTTTGGGTATCTTTAGAGCAGCACCCCATTCTACCAGTACAAATTTGCTGTGTTATTCTGTTCTCACACTGCTAATAAAGACATATCTGAGACTGAGTAATTTATAAAGAACAAAGGGTTTAATGGACCCACCATTTCACATGGCTGGGGAGGCCTCATGATCACTGCAGAATGCAAAGGAGGAGAAAGGCACATCTTACATGGTTGCAGGTAGGAGAGCTTGTACAGGGGAATTCCCCCTTATAAAACCATTAGATCTCCTGAGACTTATTCACTATCATGAGAACAGTATGGGGGAAACCACCCCTATGATTCAATTATCTCTACCTGGCCCTGCCCTTGACACATGGAGATTATTACAATTCAAGGTGAGATTTGTGTGGGGACACAGACAAACCATATCTGAGGCATTACTTTTATTATAATGGACAGCAAACAATTTTGCTCTTTGCTCGGGAGCAAGACACTATGTTTTCCAAGGCTGTTTGCTATATAAACATCCTTGAAAAAGATAGTCTAGAACAAGAATCTATCAGTTCTTCTGCTCTCAAGATGTACAGTAACTCAACGGATTCATGGAGAACTATTTTCTATTAGTATAATGAAACAGGAGTGTTCACTTTGATGTGTAAAGAAGAGGACAATTAAAAGGAAGAGTAAATTAAGAAAAGCAGATACCAAAAAATAAACACAGCAAAAATAAGAAATCCTAGGTCTAATTAAGCAAGAGCAGGAGCTAGAGAAATGCAGGTAGAATGGTTGACCTATGCTTAAATCATGGAGAGAAAATAACTCAAAGGCTTTCTGTGGGAAACAGAAAATATAAGAAACTTTTTAGAGAATATAGAGGTTATCTTAAAGGGCATCCTCAGGTTGCAGTGGCAGCTTGAAAGGACGTTATTTTTTCTAAAATTATGTTGCTAAGAAATAGTACCTAGCAAATCTGGGAATAAATTAGGGTAAAGGTAAAAAGAAAATTCAAGTTTATCTATGTGGCTATTACAAAGATAGACGCTAACACTGCTATTCTCTGCTTGTAATGTGATGACTTACAGAAAGTGGGAGTGGTGGATGATCACCACTGTCCAGCTTTTTGGAGAAATTTCAGACTGGATCCTTTTAATCCTACCCAGTTTTAGGATCTTGGAAATTTCTCTTTCATGTCATTATAGCTCTTCTGTTTGAGGGGCTAATGGGTGTTCTAAGGTATTGAAAGTGGGGAGGAATTATTATATGAGGGTAATAGCAGTTGTAACAAATAACTCAAAAACCTTAGGGGCTTAACCCAAGTTCATTTGTCATTCAAAAAATCCATTTCTAATGCCTCTGGTCAGGGGATATTTTAGTCAGCTTTGCTGCATTCATATAGAAACCCCAAATCCTAGAGGCTTACAACAACAGACTACATTATATAGTGGTGGCTGCAGATGTTTTGTCTCTGCTTGATTCAATTTGGCTGTGCTCCAAGTGTCTTTTTATTCCTGGGTCCAGCATAAAGAAGAAATATCTCTGTGAGATGTGCCATTTTCATAGGAGGAGGCAGAAGCAAAAGAAGTGGCAGAATTTCACAGTGTCTTCCAAAGCTTCTGGAAGGGGATAGCATGTATCATGTATGCTCACATTGTATTAGCTCAAGCATATCATACAGCTGAGCTTGATATCAGTAGGCCGGGGTTCTTCCAGGGAAGTGGATATGCTTGTAAGCTATAATATAACTTATAATGGGTTGTTGTCTTGGAAAATATTTCTTCAAAATGTCATCCAGGGATCTTTCCTCCATCTTAGGGTGAAACAATTGTCTAGGGTCTCTCTGAGAAAAAGATAAAAGTAGTGAGTAGGAAACCTTCTAGAAAACAACAGACATGAGGTGTATAAACGGGCGGGGGCAGGAAGAGTCCTAATCCAAAAGGAAGTTCAAAATATATATATATGAAAGGAGAGAAGAGGTACCAGTGGAAACATGGCTTAGCATTTGATGACCATTACCATGGTGCACTGGGGGTTGGGCCATTCAAGACACTCAGGGGAATTTTTCTGAACATTAGACAGGGAGGAGGAACTTGCAGTATGTTTTTCTGTTTCTAACAGTTCACCAGCTACCCCAGGCAAGATTGAGTAGACAGAGTTCCTTTCCCTTTACTCAAGTCATTCAGTGAGGATCTCTTAGTTGAAGCCTATCCTTCTAGTTCCCTCAATTGCATGGGCAGGTACACCTGTTTCCTTTGCTCTGTAATCCTGAGTGATTCTGCTCTTAAATGAACTTTTCTCTTTATATTTACTAAATGGCTAGAGTTGCCACAGTAGAAATGGAAAAGTAAGGAAACACAGTAAGCCAGAGACTCATCGTTTCTGAAAAAAAAATCTCCCCTTTATTTTTAGATAGAAGCAATAGAAGAAGCTAAATTGACGGCAGGTGATAGGCAGAAGGCACCTGGGGAAACCATCAGTCTTTAGGTTACTCTTTCTCTGGATTGGAATTCTATGTCCTAATTCATTATATGGATAAATAAGAGGAATGTGTAGCTAGATTAAGATTCAAATATGCAACAGGATCTTGAGGAAATTCTTTACTCACCAGAGTCCCATTTTTATTTGTTCCCCAGTCCCTAACGAACTTCCAGCATCCCATGATTAGACTCCAAGCATACAAAGGTTCATTATCCATCTATTTATTTGTTTATTAACCTCACTTCAACATCCCAGCTTTAAGTTGAGAGCCCAAAGCTGTTTAAACATCTCCATTATGCTAGTAAAATCATAGTGCTTTCAGGAACCACAGGGAAAGCTACATGTAATTGGACCTGGCACTTTAATTGACATTACATGTGTGCATCAATGAATAAAAGAATGCCATGGTGACTAAAAGCATTGCTCATCATGTTCCCTCAATTCTTTATACCTTTTCTCCAAAAATTACTCTGTTGATTCTTTGGCTATTTAAATGTCATTGCTATTCTAGCCACAAATGAGTTTTTGACATTCTGAATAAACAGTTGGCTTGTATGCTCCAAATGGGAGGGGGATGTCAAGAAGATGCTCCTGAGAGTGACAGAGGGCATGGCAGGACATGGTACATGAGACCATCTGAGTCATTTTTGTGAAAGGGTTGGAAGCAGCAGCTTTATCTCTATTGTAATGGATAAACTCCAGATCTCAGTGGCTTTGTAGAAGGGCATAAAATTCAAATGGGTGCAGGGAGGGACCCTCTTGTTTGGTAGGCTGCCTTATGAGTAGTTCAAATAAGGGGACCTAGACTCTATCTGTCTTGTGGCACTTTCCTTTTCTAGAGTCCCAGGTTCCTTCACATTCAGTCTATGGATGAGGAAAGAGACAGTAGGGTATCCTGTGCCAGGCCTGGAAAATGGCATAAATCACTTCTTTCCATATTCCAATGGCCACAACTCACTGCACGATCCACCTAACTGGAGGTGGGGGATGTCTGGGAAACATAATTTAGGTGAATGATCAAAATAAGTTGGATAGGAATGTAATGAACAGGACAGTTTTTGCAACCAGTCCTAAAATTAAGAGTGCATTCTCACTTTGGTTCTTCAGTGTTTATAAATTATTGCTGAATACCTTTTCCTCCAACTTTCTGGGTAAAGCCGCTGCCTGAAAAGATTCTACAGTGCTTACAGACCCTGAAGGCCAGGTCTGTCTCCTACTCACTTACCTCTGTTCTCTGCCCAACATGGTAAAGGTATTGCTGGTGACAGTGAAGTGTTTCTTTGAGTGGGTGAGGGGCAGTCAACCTATTATAAAATGTTGCTTGGGCCTCTGAATTTACAACAGAGGCCCACTGTCCACTTTTCCAGCTTCATCCACTTCCATGGTATTCCAGAGCTAATTTCTTTCTGTTTTCTTAGCCTACAGTTGTAAGCTTATTTTGAACACCAGTGTCCATCCTCAGGATTTCCTGACCCTCTATGGGCAAGACTGCATTTCCCATTTGAGGATATAAAATAGGTTTAAAAATAGTATTTCTGTCCCCACCTGTAATTTTTAAGAGAATAAATATAGGAATATTCTTGTGTGAGATAAAATTGATGTTTATCCTTTGCCCCAAGCTTCCCCTTTATTTTTAATAACTTCCTTCCTCCCACTGTTTTCCAGACTATCTGAACTGTATCAGTCCCAGGCATATGGGAAAGTGGGTACCACCGGATGGCTATTGTCAGTCAGGAAACAGCTACCATTCAAACACTGTTTGTTAATGATCATATTTGATATGATAAAGTGGATATGAATATTAAATTTGAACCATCTAGGCACCATCTCAGATTTTTAAAACAGGCATGAGAACTGACAGCTTTGAATAAACCTCTTTCTTTCTATTTTCCATTATTCTGACATATTCACATTCCACTAAATAAGAGTGAACACCACCACCCACCCACTCACCAGGCATTCACTCTATATATAGCTATAGATATTCAATGCAAAACAAAGAATAAATGGATTCATGTAATATAGCATTTGTGGTGGGGTTCTGAGGAAAGCAGGGGCTTAAATTTCTGTGTTTAATTTTTGGTCCTGGTCTTGGTTCTACAAAGTTCTCTTAGCTAAGGCACTATACATGCTTGCATTTTGGCTACTTGTTCATTCATTCATTCACTCGTGCATTCAATATTTATTGTTTACTTTATGAATACCTGAGACTATGCTAAGTTCTAGGGATACAAGGTGGAATGATCTTGTTCTTGCATAAAAAGCTCAAAGTTTCATGGGTACTATTATAGAAGCATACAATAGTAATTGTTATGTCTGGGGAAGAAGGAGAGTGGAGAGTGTTGAGTGTTTGTAGCCCTGAATGGTTCTTCAAAGATGTGGTATTATCCAGCCAGGAGACTTTATGTTACATGCTTTTGTACTGAGTGCTCATAATGGTCTGGCCACATTGGGAAACTACAAATGTGATAAGAGCTAAGGCTGCAGAGGTTGTTAGGCTTTGAGTTTTACAAGGCCTTAGATATTGTATATGGATTTTGGCCTTCATATCTGAAGATTTTGTGAGTAGAGTCATAGGATGGTTTCTTAGAACTACTTTCTTACTCACTGTCGTGGTGGGGAACATAAAAGAATTATATAGATTCAGAGATTATGTCAGTATTTGGCAACCTTTCATTTGTTCATTCTTGGGTCCTTAACTTTATAAAATGAGACATTTCAAATAGTCAGGGTTATTCACTTCTATTTGTGTTCTCACCCTGAAGACATTCCACATGTTAATTATGGTGAGAGAAAACATTACACTTGGCTGAAAGTTCTATTCTCCATTTCTTTTCACTCGTTGGGTATTTTGAAGTCTCTGAAATCAAAGCTCTTAGTGCTTAATTTGAGACATCTGGGAAATACAGCTCCCTGGAAAATAGATAGGATGTCAAGGCATGTGCCTTGGATTCTCTGTGGACATCAAAATGTAGAACATGAAAAGGGAAGTCCTGGAAGGCCTTCACTTTGCATGCTTCTAAGAGTGTGGGCCTAGCATTTTAAACAGGTTACACTTGGTTCCAACCAAAGTGGGACTCTCTGCTTGCTTTCAAGTTCTAGTTATAACTTACTGACTTCAATCACTGACCACCAACCACTCTCATCTCAAGAAATTCTTGCTCAATAGTCACCTAATTCTTGCCTAGGTAAGTTAGTCTTTAGGATGGATACGTTTTCCACACAACATCTGGAATACAATGATTTGTTGTGACCCACTAAGAATGCCCACTCCCTTCTCCTTGCCCTGCTACCTTCACTCAGAGGTCCCAGTAGTCCTGGAAAAAAATTAAAGCTTACAGCACAGCCTAGCATAGACCTGTTTTCCTTGCTGTCCACGAAAGGTCCATGATCTGCTCTCAAACCCCCAAGTCCTCCAGCAATATTGGGCCTGGAGGATCTTCCTTGTCACATTCTCACTGTGGGTATTCTGAACTATACCAATGAGAACTGGCTGGGTTGGTTTCCTCTCAGAAGATGTCAGAATCCACTGGCCTCAGCAGCTGTCCAACAGCCTGTAGCCAAGTACACCAGCAGCTGACTCCAAGAGAGCCTAAATATCTGTGTTCAAGGCCTTTCATTCTTGTTTTACTTTTGTTTCATACCAGTTCCTGTGGATAGGTGGGCAGAAGGAAATATTTTGCAGGAAATAGCCACACTTTATTCTTTTCCTTTACCTTGAGTAGTCTTTAACCATTTTGGGGACCGTTCGGTTTTTAATGGAGTTTCTTTAGAATGGAAAGTTCACTGAGAAATCCCAGCTCACATTAATGCCAGGTAGAATTATTAACAATTCCCATGTTTAAAGCTCCTTGTGCTAATATTCTCTGAGCCAGTTCTCCAGTGCAGGGTATATGCAGGTCACCTCTCACTAACCTCACAGACATTGCAGAGGGTGACTTACCCAGCTTTTCAGTTCTCTTATCCAAAGATTTGTTCAACAATGCTTAGACATTAAGAACAAGGACCAAAAAGTTAATTCAGTTTTGGAAAGTTGATGACCTCAACCCCTGGGAGTGGGAGGCTGGTGGCTCTGAGACATGTCATTTGCCTTCAGCACTTCTTAACCTCATGAATATGGTACTTTTGAAGCATTATAATGCTATTCCCTAGTTAAGGTTTACATGATTCCTCACTAGCACCCTCAACAAATCTCAACTTGCTAATTGCAATAAGGTCCTTCTCCCTGACTATATTTACTACATCATCTAAGGTCCAGGTCTCTCTCTTTAAAAATGAAGTCATCCTTTTTCAAGATGAATGAAGAGAGATGGATTTGTGGATCATGTTTCATGACCCTCTTAGGGAAACAATTAGGGTCAACAGACTGGGGTATCTTATAAAAATTACATCAAAATCACTATCCTGCTCATATATTAGCCATAAGAAACATATTTCTCGCATGATTCTAATTAGGACCTTATGATGCCTGCTATCTTTTAGTCTTAATCATAAATTGAAGATTATACTGACATCTGAAGCACCAAGAAAGAGTTTCTTTCTGTCATTTTAAACCATTCTGTTGGCAATAGATTCTTATATAGTATTAAGAGTGGTGTGGAAAAAAATACTTTGTTCTAGTCTATCTGTGCTAGTGTGCCTGTGATGTAACTTAAGCCTCAGCCAGATTAACATGTAATATTATGATGAATGGTGGCTACATAAAATAACGTTATCCATCCCCTACCTGCCCAGCACAGGCTCCGCACAGCTACTCCCAAGCCAAAACTCCTTGCCAATTCCTTGACTGGTATCTAGGGGCTATTTCTGGAGTTAGGGCTGTCCAAGAAGATGCTGCAAAGAAAAGTTCTGGGTGCAGATGAAGAGGCAGATTCACTCTTAACCTGAAGGCCCTCCCATAGGAAGACAGTCCTTTTGTGGAAAGAATTCTAATTCAACAAGGTTTTTAGGGGTTTCCACAGTGCCTTTCACAGCAACTCATCAACTTCAAGGCTCTTCTATCTCTTTTTAACAATGTTTATGCATGTTCTCAACAAATAGTTTTTTAACAGCCAGTATATGGAAGATATCATTCTAGACCAATGGTTCTCAAACATTAACTTGTACCAGAATTGCCTGGGGGGCTTCTTAAAACACAAGTCGCCAGAATCTTGTTGCCAGAATCTCTAATTCAGTAGATGGGGGTAGGACCCAATAATTTGTGTTTATGACAAGTTCCCAAGTAATAAACATGCTAGTCTGGAGCATACCTTGAGAACCACTGTTCTAGCTACTACAAAGAAGGAAAAATGATACACACAGAGAGATTGCTACTCTCCTAAAAATGACATTCTTTTCTATTCTGTCACAATAGCTATCTTGGTGGATTAAAACTATAGTTAAACAGTCCAAACCATTCCCATGAGGAAAGTTGGCTTTCTTTCCTTCAGTGCAGGATGGGCTGTATCTTCAAAAAGCATAATTGCTTGGTCTCCATTCCCTAGGACATAAAACAGTTTCATCCTTTCCTACAGAGTGGGTCAAATCACTTTTTATAGTGGTATCAAGCAAAAGGGAAAACAAGTTTAATCATCATTTTAAAAACAGATAAACACTTCCTTTTACATGAGTTTTGCAAAGAATTCTATTGTGAAGAGTGGATTGGAAGAAACAAGAAGAAAGGTGGGAAAATAAATTAGGAGACAATTATAGTAAGCTTGAGGAATAAAAGAACAAATTCTGAGATAATACAATAATAATGCAGATTGGTATTGGGATATAGGAGCAGATAAAAGAGGGTATAGAAGGTGAAGCAACTAGACTTGGAGCTTATCTAAACTATGATGTGAACATGAAGATGATATCAGCAGTGATTCCTAGATTTTTGTCCAGGAAGTCAGTCACTAACATAACCATTCACTAATTACGAAATCAGTAGTACTTGAAGGAAAACAAAATTGGGGAGAAGAAAGTGAATTCAGTTTTAGAGATTCCTTAGGACTTCCAGGTGGAAAAGCTCTATTGGGCAGTTGTAGTTAAAGAAGTAGAGAACAGGGTGAGTTCTAGGCTGCAGAACCCCAGTTTAGACACAATCGTTTCAGAATGTAAGTAGTAGGGGGGACACCCAGGATTAGAAAGGCAAGGTCATAATTGTGACACATCAATCCTAAATGAGTAGGCAAAAGAAAATAATTCCACAGAGAAGACTTGAAAGAAATATCACAGAAGGAGAAGAAAAAGGAAAAATTTCAGAAGCCAAAGAGAAGCTTTTTTTTTTTTTTTTTTTTTTTTAGACAGAGTCTCACTTTGTCACTAGGCTGGAGTGCAGTGGTGTGATTTTGTCTCACTGCAACCTCCACCTCCCGGGTCCAAACAAATCTCCTATCTATCTGTAAAAAGGCAAATAAGTCACCTCTAACTTTTTAAAGAAGTAGGAGGCAAAGTTGTTTGCTGAGATGGAAAGGAGACTCAATAAACAGTTTGCAGAGAAAAAAGAGGTTTGGAGAAATCACTGTGAGGAATGGAAGATTCTGCCAGGGACATATGACAAAATTCAGGGTAGCGCTGAGACCCTGTGATGGCCCTAGCTCGTAAATGTGTAATGATATCTTAGTCTCAACAGCATTCAACAGTCCAAAGGAGGAGTGGAGATGCAAAATTGAGGTATGATTCAATGGGTGATTTGCATCATCAGAATGACCACAGAGGTAGTAAATTGAGAATGCTGGCAAAAAAAGAACTAAATGATGGGCTATGGAGTCTAGAATATTCCAAAAGTAAACAAAACCATGGATGGAATGATGGAGTCAGAGAAAAGGCAGGGTTCAAAGTGTTGGAAAGTGAGAAGCTAAGAATTTACGAGATAAGAATAATGTTCTGTAGCTGGTCCATTTATTTACTTTATATTTCTATAAAATTATGGTCTAAGTATTATCTTATATTAATTTATTGAATCCATACAACCATATGAATAATTATTATGATTATACCTCAAACTATATATACTTCAACGTACAAATAAATTACAATTATACCCCAATTAAATCTGATGCACGAGAAATGTAGTTGCCTATGGTCACACAGATATTAAATGGTAGAGCTTGGATTTAAACCCAGGCAATTTAGCCATAGAAGTTGTAACGAAGACTTCACGTTGCTTCCCCATTGACATTTTAGATTTTAGAGTTGCTCTAAGCCAACATTTTCAATCTTGGCTGCACCTTGGATTTTTTAGCCAGGCTGCTCTCAGAATTAAGAATCTCTGGGAAGGGAGTCCAGGAAACAGTGTATTATAAAGCTCCCCTGGTGACTGCAATGCATAGACTAAGTTGAGAACACTAATCTAAACCTAAATGAAAAGGCATCACAGGTCAATATGACCATATTGATGGATAAATCAAAGTGGAGGAAACCAGAGTTGAAACACTAACAGGAAAATGCTAGTACCCAGGTAGGGTATAGTAGAATTCTGAACCTCTAAGGACAATTCAATTGTATACTAATTAAGCATTGGAAGTAAGGCAAAAATCAAAATGATAATCTCCCTAGAGAATAGTGATGAAATTAATGCCCTGTACAAGAAAAACTTCAGCCAAATTACATTTAAAGGAGTTTAATTGAGCAATGAACGATTTGTGAATCAGGCAGCCCCCAGCCAGAGTAAACTCAGAGACTCCAATGCAGCCAGGTGGTGGAAGAAGATTTATGGAGAGAAAAAGGAAAGTGATGTACAGAAAACAGAATCGAGATACAGAAACAACTGGATTGGGTACAGCTCAGTGTTTGCCTTATTTGAACATGGTTGGCCAAAACTCAGTGACTGGCACAAGTGTAGGCTATGGTCTATTTACACAGAAAACCTTTAGGCTGAACTTAAAATATGCAAGGAGGCAGTTTAGGCTTGGTCATCTTCTTAAATTTGAGAGATTACCAAAACGTTAGTCATTGATGTCACTATCACCATTGGTCTTGAAACCCACTGGGAAACAGTAGAACGGCGAGTTTTGCAAGATGGGAACAAGGACTGAGGAGAGGTTTACCTCCTTATGCTGGAGTGGTCTGTTTACAGGAGAAAAAATCTGGTCTGCTCTAGGATCTCTGTGTCTCTAAGTTTTAGTTTGATTATGTCACGTTTAGCATGACTGACTCCATTTTGGTTTGGTCTGCTGGAGCCTAGTGCATGCACTCAATCCAAAACAATGGCTTCCCATAATTTTGTTTAAAAAATTCCCCCTTTTTGGTAAGGTTCTCACTTAGGTGAGAGTGTGACCTTAAGGTCTTAGCACTACTCTCAGTTACCATCATTTTGGGTTTCTGGTCTCAGCATGTCATTCATAGGTTACCGTGTCCTCATGATCATGCATTTCTTTTAGTTCTTGCCATTCCAGTTGAAGAGAGACCATTTGACATTCTAGAGATGGCTTTATGCAGACGCGTAAAACTTTTGAGATAATACAACCCACCAGGGAGACTACTATTATGACTATCAGGAGGATAGTACCAAGAGTTTGGAATATGCCCCTTACCCAGGGTCCCCAATAAGCCAAATCACCTAAAGTCAAATAGATCAAAAATTGAGCTATATGAAGAGTCTACTCACTTAACTAAGCAGTCTCTTTGTTAATTGCCTACAAATGAATCTCTATAACTTACATTTGATGTATTTCTATTTCTCCATAGGCTGCAAGTGCTGGCAGCTGCACAGATACTTTTCTATTTAGTCAATTCTATTATTTAGCATAACTTTCACCAGAGAAATTAAAGTCTGTTGTGTAACCATAGCCTTTACAGTAGAATCTGCAATAGAGAGTATCATGAGGGATATATTTCTATTCATTGTTTCTTTTATTCCAAATCATAGAAAAAGGACCTAATGAATGATGACCTTCTAGAAGAGTGAAGGCCTCCTGGAAATGTTCTCTTTAACCCATGATGTGAGTTAAGAGGAGTGAACAATGTTCTGTTTCTGACTGATTATGAGGCAACGTATGTACTATTAACGTTTCTCACCTACATTGAGTCTTCATCTTTCATCTATTAAGCTATAAGATCATTCATGTATAAGGCTAGCTGCAAAATCCTTTACGAATAAAATTATACCCCATAAGAACCTACAACAGAGTCCCTTTTCACTACTATTGTTCATAGAGGGATAAGCAAGGGAAAAATATTCAAAGATAAGAGTCTCATGATATGTGATCTTGAAAAAAGCCCTTCCCATCAAGGAAGCCATCTTTTTCTGGGGAGAAGCTTCCCTAGTTAGCTTTATCTTAAGGGTTCCAATGGGTGTACAATTCCAAGAGTATGGAGGGACCCTTCTCAGTTGTGAGATTATGAACCCAAGGTCACGTCTTGAAGTTTTGCTGCAGCATGAATGGCCAGGGCAGTCTCTCTCTGATGGTCTCAGAAAATCTAATCTTTGGGTTCTAGATTGTGAAAGGGTTGACTTTCCTTAGTCAGTGAACCATAAAAAGCCTTCTTTACCTCATGAAAATACACTGTGGCATAATAATATAGTGCTATAACATCAGTCCTCTTGCAAGGGAAAGCTTTAATAGAGAAAACATGCACTAAAATTGACAATTGAATGAAATTCCTCCATAAATGTTCAAATGGCCAATCAGATAGCTGCGTGTACCTGAAGATTTGATTATCTTCCCAGGAATATGGGTTTGACAAACCAAACATTGGTCATAAACTATTTTAGCAATTTAGAAGTCACCACACCAATATATATTTAATTTGGATCACTTAATCTTTTCTATTATGTGTTATGAAACGTAGAACTTTTAATAACAAAAGCTTTAATGACTCAGGAAGGACAAGGAGGTCATCCTGGTTCTCCATCAGTCCATGTTTAGTTAACATTAGACTTATGTCCTTTTGAATATCAGTTGTTTCTCCAATTTGGGCACAATACTGATAATGGATGGGTTACTGCAGGTAATTTGACTTAGACCACGGAGTTCATTCAAATTGTATATCTAAACCACTTCAGTATTGGCTGATTTAGCATGAAAATCTGGCAAAATATTTTCTTGATATTCAATTAATTTTTGTTCTACATGGGTCAGTAATTTTACAAACCAGTTTTTTCATTAAAGTTCCAGGAATTCTTACCCAGTCTATATGACATGATTCTAAGGTCATCAGAAACCTGTATTCATGACAGCTTTTCAAGGTCCTTTCTATTCTTTCATGAACCTCCTAAAAGACACCATATTCTAGGATTTTGGGTGCTTGTGAAGTTTTCAGAGACTTCATCAGCATTAAGCAATTAACTGTGGAAACTACTTTGAATAGTCATAAAGACAATATTGACAAGGAAATTTAGTTGTTTCTGTGGCTTACAGTAATTTAACATAATAACTATTATTATGATCAATAGCATATAGCCAGACATATTAGAATTTTAGAAATCCCATAGAATTCTGGAACATATATTAACATTATTCACTAACATATACCTGAAGAAAGTTAAACATTATTTTTTATTTTGACAATGCTTTCCATGTATCTTAACATGTCAAATACTCCTGTTTACCTCTCTTTTGGATGCTTCAGGGGCCCTCTGTAGCATCCCAAAGTTAGAGATCAGAAAAGACAATTATAAAGCTGAAACTTGATTTTGGGAAGCCTATCAAATATGTTAAAGGTTCAAAACACTTGATATTATGATATAGAATTCAAGGTCACCGTAAGTCATTCATTTAGCCAAAATGATGACTCAAAAAATTTAAAAATGCAAAAAAGCCTTTGCTCACTGACAGAGGGAAGACTTAGCTTCCCAAACCATCTGTCTTTTATCTTTCCCTTCTTTTTTTGGTAGTTTATTCAAAAGGCAAACAAAAATCTTTCATTATCCTTTAATATTACATGAAAAATCTTGTTCGAGAGAGAAAGACAAATTTTACCCTTGCATTAATGTACTATTAATGTCAACCTTAATCTTTAATAAAAACTTATAGACAAATCAATCCAATCTTAATCAGTTTGACCATATGATGAGATTCTCATAAACCTTTTATAATGCTTTACAAATTTTTGTTAAGGAGCAAATCAGTGCTCAAAGAAAACCCTGTTGCGCTTTTATTCTAATGTTCAATTTACAGAAAAACTGAATAATACACCTTTAAACTTAGCCCTAGGTCTACACAGAATTTTTTACAAGATTAATTTTTCACAAATCTTTCACAACTTGCTCAGTTTCATCCTATCTAATTTAAAACAATCCTTGAACCCTCTAAACTAAGCAAAAATTTATATTCCCATGCCTTCTTATAATCCCTTACTAAAAGTACATTTTATTTTCCTTACACAGCTTGCAAGTAAAACTGTTTCTTCAGTAATTTCAAGTACATGTTATGTTGTTAACTCTTAGCATCTTTTGGTGAAAAATCTGGTTAGTAAGTGACTTTAAGTATGTACTGAGTTTAGAGCCTATGACACCAGACAGAAGTGCAAATAAGGTCTGACTCTTTCCAGCATAGCTAGGGACGTGGCTAATTCCACATGTCCCTAGGCCTTACCTAGCTGTAAACAGGCAAGCTGAACAAGTTGAACAATGTTCAAAAGCCAAAGAAGCAGTTTATGACCTTAAAGCATTTAGCAAACATAATATCTGACCTGCCTAATTTAAACCAAATGTCTTCATTTTACCAATAATCTTTAAAGCTGTTTTTATTTCCCAAAGATTACTAAAGCCATGTGAACTAAAAAGCATTACAGTTTTATTTTTCTAACAAAATATTTAAGTGCTTATTTTTGTTTAAGCCAATTAATTAGAGCTCTTTCATATAAACATCACACATACAACACATATATAACTACATAGACAGACAGATGATCCAGTAGTTTTAGGATTCCTCTTTTCCCAGTCTTTAAGTTTCTTAATTGGTTTACTGGCTTTAGGATGAACTCTTAGAGCAACTGGGCTAGGAAAACATGTATTTTATAGGGCCTAAAAAGCTGGCACAGCTGGAAGGCAAAAACATCCCCAAAATTAAGGGTTCCATTTTTATATTGCATCCTGGATCTCCAAAAAGAGGGAAATGCTATGGGAGAAGATGGCACAATGCTTTTACCATGCATTTTATTGCAAAGCAACCCAAAGTTGATCAGCCACTTTTTGATTATGCCATCCCCTGTGGGAGTCTTATCTCAGTGTGGGTGGGGACATTTCCATGGCTTCTAGGTGGCCAAGAGCATGCCTCTTTGATCCAAAGGTGCAAAGAATCAAGTATTTCTTCATAACTATCATTAGTCATCCTTAACAGTATATTTCCTCCCCTTGTTATATGCACCAAAGCTCTCTCATTATGCAACATAATTTCTGATTCCCTCAAAACTCAAAAGCATCAGATAACACAATGCAAAACAGAACAGAGCCTTAGATTTTGGGTGAGATCTATCCACTTTCAATTCCTGGAGTTTCATGAGGAAAACAGGTTTTTTTCCCAAAACAGGATCTATAGTCCCTCCTCTGTTTTATCCTAGGCTAATAGAAGGTATCTTAAGTCCTCTCATGTGTGCATTAAGAGTAGTAAAACATAATGGAGAAAAACAATTCAGTCAGCTGAGAAGAAAAAATCTTTTTCCCAGAAAAACAAGATTTAAGAAGAGAAAAACATAAAGACCTTTTTTAAAGGTATGTATAGCTTGGATATCCACTTTTAATTAAGCTGACTTTTAACCATAGTGCTCTCTGAAAAAAAAAAAAAGCCTTTTTAAATTTGTTATTACTCTACTTTAGTCGGGCCAAATGACCAATATTTCTGGTTTTTAAACTTTACCAAAGCTAATCTCACAGGTGATAGTGACAAGCCTCAATGAAGGTTATAACTTAACTACGAGTGTATCAGGTATTTTAAAAGAGGTAGTTAGCAGTTTTAGAAGATCTAGAATCTCCAAAGGTAGCTCTCAGAAAAATTCAAGACGGTTCATGGAGGGGAAGAGAATCAACAAATGGTAAAGGTCATGCAGATAGCAAAACAGAAAGGATTCATTCTTAAAGACAGAAATTGAACCCTGAACCCAGGCCATCACTGTGAAAAGACAAAACCTTAGCTACTAAGCTACAGCACTGGGCAGTTTCCATTGCTCTTCCCAGGAGCCTAGAGTAGTCACTTTTGTGCTTGCAACGGATTTTAACGATCAAGATAATTTTTAGGGCTAACTATAACATCAATCTCCAAATTCTTCTTCCCTAGATGGCAGAAACAAACAGAAAGTACCACCACATGATTATAATGCCAAGCTCCCAAGGACATAAAACAAGATGGAGACCTCATCCAGTTTTTTGTTTGTTTCAGGGACCTACAGCAAAGTTTGTTACTGACCAGCTTGCTGGACCATCTTGAACAGAAAGCTTTTGTGGTCCTAAGCCCATGTTCTATCCTAAGATATCCCACTTCATGATAGAGCAACACAGAAAGACAAATTCATAGCACAAAGCACACCAGATTTGCTATAGCTTAAGACTACCCTCATGAATCCTTTTTCCCATTAGTTAAAACTTTGCAAAAGTTAATGATTTTTACCATTCCCACATCTGGTTTGCACAGGGAGAGACAGCAACAGAGAGAGAAGCATTGCTTGTGGCAGGGTGGGGAAGGAAGAGCTCAGGGAGGCCAGACAAAGACCCATCCTTTGCAGTGATACTAAATCAAAAGTTTAGGTGGCCACTTGCGGGTTGCAAAAGGCTCTTTTCCAGCAGTCCCATCAGCTCTCAAGTTTTTCCCTTTGGGGAGAAAAAGTTCTCCATGTTCTGTGGTCCTGTACATGCTTAATCCTGCCATCCATTGCTGTCAGCAAAGAGCGCAAGGCAGATTAATCCAAAAAGAATAGGGGTTAACATCCCATAATATCAAATCCATTTTTAACCAAGAGGGACTTTACTGAGGTGACAGCTTCTAACCCAATTCCATCCTTGACCAAGGTAAAATGTACACCATTACTTACTCAAAGTCAGCCAATAGGTGCTTCAGTCTATTTCCTTTGGATCAGGGTAGTAACTAAGCTAAAAAGTTAGCAGATTCAATTGTTTTAATCAATTAGTCACTTAAGCTTTTCATTTTCCTTTCGTCAGTCTTTAAATAAAAAGATTAAAATCTTTTTAGAAACTTCTGCATATCAATAGGCATCCCTAGATGAGACTAATTTGGGAGCCCTCATTTTCAAATGCACTTTAGTTCATTGTTTTTCTTTTGGAATGTTCCATTGTAAGATATCTTTAGTAAGATTTTGCTATTTCTGTAAGACTTTGCTCCTTTTAGGGCCTAACGCTTATGCACGTATAAGCTGGAAGGAACTCAGTTTTTCAGAAATTAAGGATCCCATTTTTACCTCAGATATTGGCTTTGCTCTCAGGTTCCCTTGATAAAGATAACCTATGACTTTTTCCTACCTAAGCATGCAAGAAAAATAAAATGAACGGATAGAACGCCAAAATCCCCGAGTTTCCAAAAGCCAAATTTTATACCCCCTGCAATATTACCATTTACTCTCAGTTTCTTTCTTCCCCTAGTCAGATGTAAGAGGTTTCTAACTGGATCCAAGCCAGTTAATTACTGGATCAAATCCAATCCCGAACCCAATCCAGTTTCTGTTGCAACTTCCAAATCCAATTTGGATCAGAACTTTGTTCAAAGAAACTCAGAAAGCTCAAAACACAAATCTGTGGAGCTACAAAATCTGAGAGAGAACTTACCATGATCCCCAGCTGCTCTGAGAGATAGATGAACACAAATGGGTCCTGCAGGTACCTCACTTGGTCACTCCGTGTTCCTATGGGTTGTTAGAAGCTCTACTTCGGATCCCACATCTGATGCCATCTGAATAAAAGTAAAAACTTCAGCTGAATTAAATCTAATTAATTGAGCAATGAATGATTTGCAAATTGGGCAATAGGCTTAGAGACTCCAGTGCAACTACAGGGTAAAAGAATATTTGTGGACAGAAAAAGGGAAGTGATCTACAGAAAACAGAAGTGAGGTACAGAAACAGGTGGATTGGTTACAGCTTGATGTTTGCCTTATTTGAACATGGTTTGAACAATTGGCTACATTTGATTGGCCAAAACTCAAGGCACAAGTGTAGGCTACGTTCTGTTTACATCTTCACTTATTATAGTCCACAATGTACAGAGAAACCATTATGATGAACTTAAAGTAGGCAAGGAGGTAGTTTAGGCTAAAATTGATTTAACATGCCCGACTTCCAGGTTCTGTCCCTGAGTTTAGTACAGGCATTTATCCTCAGGCATTCAAAAATGTTACATCTGTCAGAATACTTTTAGATGTGCAAATACTTCTGACCTTTTATCAACAATTCTGATAAATACTACTTGTGAAAGTACTATAGCCAACGGAAAGAAAATGTAAGAAAGAATAGTACATAAGCTTCCAGAACTATGACTCTAATCCTAGGGTACAAGGAGAGGAAAATCCTGGCATCACTACTGAGAAATAAGGCTGAAAAGTAGGTTAGCCAAATCAGAACAGGTAGTTAGAGGACTCTGAAAAATATGTTTTCACAAAGAAAATTGATTCTTTGTAACAAGCAGTATACACAGGAAATCTGGGGATAAAGTAAGAGTATATGATTATTTTAACAACAATAAAAAATAAAAACAATTAGAAATTTTAAAAGAAGCATATATGAAAGTATAAAAGTCATAGTACATATCTGAAGTAAACAAAAATGAGACAGGATTTTGAGCTACTGATGTTCCTCCAAGAAATATTCTTCTTCAGGAGGAATTTCTTTGGCTTTTGACCCAAAGAAAACATTACCTTCTCCACAGGTCCATTCATACTGCTTCTCTTCAGTGAATAATATTTATACAATGTATGTAATTCCAATTTTTACAATTAATCACCCCCATAACCAAAGAATAGATATATAATGAACACTTATATTTTACCTTGCATGGTAAAAAGTCAAAAATGGTGTCTATAATAGACCTAGGTAGGTAGGTAGCTATTAGATAGACAGATGGATAGATAATTTGATAGATATTATAGATGATCGATAGACAGATAAAAGAGCTGATATGGCTTTAAATCTACTATTTAAAGTTATAAAGGTAACTAATAGAATAACTAAAAAAATTGAAATGTGCACTAAGAGGGGAGGAAACAGGATATTATCAAGATGCTAAACTCTTCATCTTTTATAGTTGATAAGCAACACATAACTGTTTAAAGTTGCTAAAAAAAATAGCCGAGATATATTATTTGTAGTAATGCAGATTACTAATAGAAATCTAAAAACAAAAGTGTCCACAAGTGTCTCTGAAGTGACACTATGGGAGAGGGAAAGAGAGAGTTTATTCTTATTTCATGCCTATATATGATTCTTAGATTTTTATTGCCACTGGTTTTATAATTTAAAAAAAACAGTCAAGATGGGCTCGAAAGTGAAATTTTTTTTTCTACATAGACTACACCCAGTTTCCACAGATGTAAGATGATCCTAGATAACAAATGTGCAGATAATCCATAAGCCTCATTATAGCCAGGAGTTTCCACATTCTCTGAATTGTCACAATAGCTTATTTTCTTATCCACTACCAGCAAAATAGAATTGATTTTTACATCTTTCTCCCTGGCCACATACTGGAGGGTTCCAATGAGCAGCAAAAAGATCAAAAGGAAAGCTACTGTAGAAAGGGGGAAAAAAAAAATCTAAAGAGCCCACTGCTTCTCTGACTTGAAAATAAGTCCCTGAATAATTAGGAACTGCATCAGGAAAGGAGTGACTACTATAATTCAGAGCTCCTTCACATAATTGGAAGGAAGGATTCCTTTATGAATCCAGTAGGAAATTAATACAGCCTATGGCATGATGAAGCTAATTTTAAGGTCAGGATTAGGGTAGATGCACTATAAAATTTTATTATCATCTCCAATAAAGTTCCAAAGGCCAACTGTGGGGAAACTTAGGAGGTGAGCTATGGGTGCACTGTATCATGGTGTAGCTCAAATGTACTTTCATGACTGAGGCGTAAGTGAGATTGGTAAGTAAATTCACAAACACTGTTTTCATCTGAACCCTGGGCAATCGCTAATTCAGATCTTTGTATAGAACCAGTACCAAATGCCCCTCTCATTGTATCTGACGGTTTGGAGATCAACTGAGTGGAGTGTTATGGGAAGGAACAAGAACTCCTACTGGCTAATGTTAAGAGTGCAGACAGGGAAAGCATACCTTCCCATCTGCTGCCTCTGGCACTCATTAATCACACGGGCATTTAAGAAATGGCAGGGCAGGTGCAAGAGCAAGAGCTGGTGGGAAAGGGAAGTTATAATAAGGAAGAAAAGGAAAGAAGGATTTGTTTTCCTGAACATCCATGTTATACATACTATGAGAAAGGAATGAGGGAAAGTGTGCCTGGTCCAATGATGAATACACCTGCAGCAAGAATATATCTGTATTTGCTAAGTTCCTGCCTCCACCCCAGAACTAGGGGAGATAAGTATATGGAAATTTTAGAAAAATGTTTTTATCCCTTCTTCTAGTTATTAATGATTCAGAAATGTTGAGTTCTAATCTCAGAACAACTTACTATGGGATCAAGTACACTTTTTAAAAAAATAATTAAAGAACGGCTATTTATATCTGGCTTTAATTTCTATTACTCCAAAAAATCCCCAAATACCAGACTATCTATGTTGATACCAAGCTCTGGAAAATCTTATTTCAGGCTAGAGTGGTGAAGTTTTTCTAGAATAATTATTGGAGTTCATATAATTTAATACTATAGGGAAAGGAAAATTCTTTTGATGACAAAAGGAACAATAAGGATGAGCACTGAATTTGGAACTAGGTGGCTTTTGCTTCCTCTCAGTACTACTACTCTCTGTAATCATTATCTCTCTGAGTCTGAATTTTCCCATCCAATTTAATGTATTTCTTTACATCTCTAAGACGACATAGTTGTATGTGTGTGTGTCTGTTTTGAAGGATAATGTCTTAAATTCCTTAATGCATAGAGCTGAAATGTTGGAAGTGTGGGTTAAAAGTGGATTCATGATAGAGTATTTAATGAACAAAATAGAGAAGAAAACATGGCTGCGATTGCAGGTTTAGCTTGCAAAGCTAAGAAGATAGAATCAGTAATTGAATAATGCATAACTGTAACTTACTTAATCCAATTATAGTTTCAGCTCTCATATTCCTTTGCAGTAAAGAGAAATAGTCATGCCCATTGCAATAGAAAACTGCAGGAAACACAAGATAGTGGCGTTTGAAAAGATGTAAAAGGGGGAAAGAGCTTGAGTCTCGGTGTCACATTCTTTGGAGGAGAAATTAACACAGTACAGAAAGTAGTGGCAAGAAAAACTTCTACCAATAATCTAGGGAAATTTCTTTTGGCAGAGTGAATGATTGGAAAAGTGGAACAGAAAGAGAGAAAGAGAAGCTGTTTCATCTTAATTTATTAACTAGAAAAAAAAAGAGCAAAGAGGATGGAAGATTCTGAGCTCAAAACCTTTGACTAGAAGAATCATTATCTACCTCGGCTCCAACACAACCGCTATAGTTTCATTTCCAATTATTTACTACAACGTGGTACTTTAAAACTTTGACTTTACCTGTGATCCACAAAAATTAGAAAGCATAGCCTCATTTCCAATGATTTACTACAACACACTACTTTAAAACTTAGACTTTACCTGTGATCCACAAAAATTAGAAAGCTTCCGTTTAAATTACTCTTGGTCTTTCTTTCCTATTTCTTCTCCTATATTAGTTACATTTTCCTTGTTCTTCTTGCCACATGAACCAAAAAAGATCCTACACCTGAGAGTCTAACATTATTTTGAACAGGTTTAAATTCTAATATAATATAATGAAATATATATTGTATCTCAAGGAATGCCATACATAGAAATGCCACCAAAACCTCTACACTGAGAGACCTGAGTTGAATTATCAAAAAGGATGTACTGCAAGTTTTAAAGAATGTGTATGGAACTCTCTTCCATATAACAACCTGCAGGATAGATTGGATAGCTTCCTCAATTAACTTGGGTAATTGTTTTGGCAGTTAATATTATGCTCTCTTAGGCCATCATTTTTAGTAGCCTTAAAGCTAATAAGTCTTAAGCTATGATTTAAAGCTGTTTAGTTAAATTTCACGTTTACATCTCACTTCCTCTATCTAAGTTCATTGACAGCAAAGGCCACTTAAACTTTTCTTGTGTCGAACAAAGAGCTCTGTACCTTGCTGTAATAGGTGCTGAACCACTAAATGAGTACTTAGGTCGGCTGACCTGTAAATTATCTAACAACCCAGAAATTCTGATTTTATCACTCTGGTGATTCCTTAATTTGATGTGTTCACATTATTAGGTCTGAATATCAAACTTGTGAAACAGTTTTAATGAACAAATGGGACTCATTTCTAATAAACATTTTCTACTTATATGTTAACAGACAATAAGTAGCAAAGGCCTTGAAAATATTTTCCTATATGTAACATTGTTTACTTTATCAAAATGTTTAACAAACATACTACTGCAGATATTGTTAATAAAACCATAAATCAATGTGTTCAAATTAATACATTGTAAATTAGAGGTGGCAGAATTAACTATTTTTACTAAAATATAAATAATTGAATCCAAGGCCAGAGCATTATCATACAAATGATAAACAAGATGTTTACTCCATTTTCAATGTAGACTAGAAATTTTCAGTTTTTGAGAGCAGTGGGAGCTTTTCAAAACAAAATGTATAAAAATACCTTCAAGTAAAATTGATAAATGTATGTCATTAATGTGAAAGGATCTCATAGTATCAAATTTGCAACACTAACTTATAAATTCATTAATAAGACCAAGACATTTTATGAAGACCAAAAATTAAAATTAGTAACTATAAAATCTTAGTTTCAACAATATAGTTTATTTCCATACTGTATTTGGGGTATGTGGTAGTAGGAAAAATGTAACTCAAAGACTAAGAAGTAACAGTGAACAACAGAATATTTTCTTAAGGATTGTTGCTTCATCACGATATTTCTCAATTAAACCCAATTAGAAACTTGAAAGGAGAGCAGATGAGAGTATCTTTCATGTAGGAGTATAACACTAATATCAACTGAACAACAGGATTATCCTGAAATGAGTTGCATGATCATTCAGTCTTAATAATCCCACTACTGTAACAACTTTAAAAACATTTGCTAAAATACAGGGCACATAATGAGGGTGTAAGTCTGACTGAAACTGACCATCAGTGAGTAGGGTCCAATCAAATATAATTGAATTGGATGGTTCAAATCTGTAATGGCTGAATAAAAAAATTACTCTCTCAGAGGCAGTGAAAATCACTTGCATTTCATGGAACAAAAGTGATTAACTGCTGGGGAGGAGACAGTGCTCTTATGCAATCAAAAGGTAGGCACAACAAGGAAAGCTCCAGCAAGAACAAGCACATGACAGGCTGTGTCTGACCTTTTCCAAAGGGCGTTTACGTCATATTCTCTTCTGGTTTCTGCTGAAGATATAAAAACAGATCCCAATGTAAATGATTTTGTTGCACTTCCATCTACAGACCAAGAATTTCTCAGCAAATAGAAGTTCCATTAAAAACTTATTGCATGGTACTTTCATGATGATTTAGGAAATGAATGGGCATTGCGAATTCTTATTTTGGACAGGAAAATTGATTAACAAAAAAATGCTTTTATATTCCTATCACTAAATGTTTAAGATATCGTATAAAGTTTTTTAACTTCAAAAACATCCTAGATATTTGTGATGAATGTGAAGGACAACAGTTGTTTTCAATTGTTTTCTAACCAATTTACATGATTTGCCTATATTAATTTACAGGTTTCTAGGACACATATTCTTTTTAAAACTCATTAATTTCTTATCATACCTTATATCTTATATTATCTTATGAATTCAAAAGTTATTTTCTGTGGTTCCTGGCTCTGGGAGCAGAAGTGTGTGTGTGTTTGTGTGTGTGTGTACCATAGGGATGTGGTTGTATAGAAAAGGTGTAACTTTATTGTCACCCTTGTATTCTGCCCTTGGTTTCACTGGCTGTGGAAGTTCAATGCTGACTCCTAAAATCAAAAGTGTTATGGATTTTGCAGACACCCTCTCCCCTTAAGTGCTGGGGATCTTCTGCCTGAAGTTCCCTTGACAGTACAAATGCCTCTGCCCAAGCTGGTATCTTTTTTTCCATTAACCCTAGGCCTATTGGTTAAGGTCTCCTAGCTTTTACAAACACCTCTTTCAGGCAGCATAGGTAACAACCGTATGCAAATTTCCCTAGAGTATACATACCAGTCTATGGAAAATAGTTGCACAGCTTTGGCTCATCAAACTCAGCATGCAGTCTCTCCCAGATACAGTATCTCTGTTTGCCTCTTGTGAGAGCAAGCAGTTGCAGACATGGCCTCTTGCTTGTGTCAAACACAAATTCGCTGTTCTTCAAACCACAGGAAAATCACTTAAGCCCTTTGGTTGGTCCCATTGAAATCTCTTGCACTTACAATGAGGGGACAAAGCCCCATATTCCACCTTGGGCAGGGTAGAGGTGGTGAATTGACACAACTTGAACAACTCTCTAGGGAAAATCTTTCTCAAACTCCCAAATTCCCTTTTCTTAACGTCTGTTTTTTTTTTTT
The DNA here is from genome assembly GCA_963573385.1 of Cacajao melanocephalus. Classification (NCBI taxonomy): domain Eukaryota; kingdom Metazoa; phylum Chordata; class Mammalia; order Primates; family Pitheciidae; genus Cacajao; species Cacajao melanocephalus. The sequence goes on from CAUYLG010029030.1 coordinate 59,624, forward strand.
AAATAAGCTAAAGATATATAGTCAGCTAAGGATCATAAGACCAGTATTTTCAAGCCACCTTTGCAAACCCTTCCAGTATGGTTCATCCTCTCACTTTGAACTATGAATTTGGAATTTGGCAACTTTGTTTTGCTCCTGACCATTTGGGGACTGAGTGTAAACAATGAGCTTAAAAAAGATTCATTTTAACATACTGCTATACCTAAAGGTCTTTTCCATAATGATTTCCAAATCTACAAATAGTATGTAATGTTTTTCATACTCACTTGTTTGTACACGTGTGACTTCTAAACCAGAAATAGAACCTGCACCAAAGCAACGTGCCTGAGCCTTGCTTGGCCTTTAAATGAGCTCTGTAGATATGGGTGGCACAGAAGTGCAGGTATAGATTTTTTTAAAAAAAGATTATTAAAGTTTTTCTAATCTATGACATGTTACACAAAGCTCAAATGTATGCACAGTAATGACAGAAAATCATTATTCTGAGGATTTGCATAAAATCCAGGTCATCTCATAACATAAATAATGGGTGCAGTGTCCAATACATTAACTTATATAACATGTTTGTGTGTATTTGGTATCATTTACTATAAGATTACAGTTTTATAATTAAAAATACATTTAAAAGATCAAAATATAATGAGACATTTTTTAAAAAGGTACAGAGGAGATGATGGCTCCTGGTTACTTTTATTTAACTGTTATTTTAAAATGTGCTAAGTTCTTTTCTGCATTTTTATCATCAGCATAAATAAAGAGTATTTACTAAATAGGTATTGTAGCATCTCTATCATTACAAAAGTTGAGATCTATAATTAGTGAGTATATTAAAAATAAAGTATTGATATACAGAAAATTGTTATTCTTTGATTTGTGATATACATATTTGATAATGTACCTACCACTACAACTTGTCTTTAAGTCCTATGAAATATAGACATATTTACAGGGGTCCCAACCAGTGGACAGATCAAGGAAAGGTGAATCATTCTGAAGCTGGTTTATTAAAGGAAGAGTAAAGATGGGGAGAGTTCTTAACCTTGGGAAAAGCCTTTTCTCCCAGTATTTATCCTAGATCCAGATCATCAACTAGAGTTTCACTTAGGTTAAAAAGTACAAATAATTTCAGGAATTGTTAAATCCCAGTGTTTAATAATTCAATGTGAATTAGTGTAACTGAATACTTAAACAAGAATGAAATGAACTGCATTCTGAATCTCCTTTTCCAATATGTTAAACCCCTACCCCACTGGATTAAAGTGAGAAGATAAAACAGCTTATTCAAAATAATTGAACAGTAGCTACCTGTTACTATATTCATTCATTTTCTGAGATAATTTAGCAGCCAATTATCCACTCAATTCAAGAGTTTACTTTCAAATTTTATCCCTACTAGGAGAAGAAAAAGACCAACATTTGCAGCCATCATGAGGCTAGAAATTTAAATGGGTTATTGGAGCTTGTGGGGAGCTAGTATGTATTGTGAAATTAGCTTCCTTCAAGGCTGATTATAGAATCATTCCTGCTCCCATCCCATCTCCTGCCCTCCCTCCTCCACCCAACACATACACATAAATCACAACTTCTTCTTAAGCTTTTATCTAACCAATCATATTAGTGGCTTTGAAAATAAATTAACTTGTTGATTTACCAGGGGTATAAAAGAAATCAACTATGAAATAATCTTTTTGAATCTACAGACAGATGTGCAAATGTGTGTCTGAGTGTGTATGTGGCAGTGGGGATGAAGGGTGGAGTTCTGTATAAGTTTGTTGTATTTTTCATTCAATAGAAACATTAAGGGGATAGAGGAAAGTAGATTTGACTCCTGGGAATAAAGGCAACCCTGAAAACTGGTAGTGAGACAAATGCAAATTTGATAAACCAAACAGACTTTTTCCAGGTTTAATTATTTTAGAGGACCATATAAAATGCTGATATGGCATTTTTATCTTGCAAGCCCCCTTTGGAGCCTCTGCCATCAAAAAAGAGGCCCAATTCCAGATTTCTACCTTAAAAAGCTGGAAGTGGCAGGATTGTTGTTTCTATTTTATCTCATGGATATTATTTACTGCTAAACAGCTTATGCAAAAATAAAACGATAGTGAGTTAGGTGGTGACAGGAAGAAGGGACTCACTTGTTTTGAGTACCTGTAGTAAATCGTTTACTATATTGGTATTTTGCATGCATGTTATCCTTTATCTTGGAGTTATTAGACTGATAAAGAGCATGAATGAGTCAACTAACTATGTATTAGCAATAACAATCTAGAAGTGACAGTAGCCATGGAAGCCGTTATGATCTTAACATTTAACATCCAGGGCAGGTCCTGTGTGGCTAATTAATAACTAAGGAAGGTCATTCTGACATGATGTAGGCAAGTGCCTTATCACAGCTCATCGGGATTATCCTAGGTCATATAGGCTGTCTCATACCATGCATTAAATCTGTACAAGAGCACATAATTTCCACCTTTGAAACGTTTATGTTTATTTAAAATCAACACAGTAATAATGTTTCTCTCAAAGGTAGATAATCTTAAACCAGCTTTTGTCTTACTCCTACATTGTCTACTATTTGGGTATAATTTTACTGACTTTTTATGTGATATTAGGTGTCAGATTAAAAATATACTCACACATAGTTTAAAGCCTGGCTAGAACAGCAGAATTTACGTTAAGACACTGAACACAGTGGAGCATTCTCAGAGGGATGGAAAATGGCTGACATGTGGAAGCTGAACATAGCAGAAAAGGGATGCAGGAAGTTATTCACATGATTTAAATCAAGGAAAAGCCTTTAATTTGATAAAATAGGATTATTTTCTCCAATACAAAAGTGTGATCCAATGTTGTGTTGTAGAGATTTGTGAAAAATTGTATTTCAACTTGATAATATGGTAGATGGGAAAAGAAATTTGAGGAATTATGAGAATAAGGCAAGACTTGCTTTTACTTCCTTTTAATGCCAATGTCATGCTTAATTTTTTGATATCAGTTCACGCTAAATGGAAAAAAAAACTGCAGAAAACAAAAAAAATGGGATTTAGGGATGCAGCTAAGACTAATCATAGTCCTGAGAGCTCGTTATTAGTAGTGTAATAACAGAAACAAAGTGCTGGGATTACAGGTGTAAGCCACTGCGCCCAGCTGAAAAAAAATTTGAAAATATCATTTCTGAATGATGTCCTCTGAGGGTTGGGAGAGATCTGGGAGGACTCAGTGCTTTAAATTGTGACACTGTAACACTGGCATTCTTTCTCCACGAGTGCTGACGAATGGTCAGCTCCTACCTTGGCATTTCCAGGGACTGTCACATTGCTGTCATTGTTATTAGAAAACTCCTCCAGAAACTGAGTTACAGTTTTTCCCTCTCACTTCCTGTTATTAATCTTCATTCTGTCTTCTGGAGCTACACAGAATAATTGCAATCCTTTTCCAGGGGAACAACCCAAACAACCTTGGAGAGAAAAGTCAAGGCAAAATAGCAAAGTGATGGGACTGTCATTATTAAGGAAGGATTGTGAGGTAATTTCTCAGGTAGCTCTAACTTTGAAAGGGAAAACTGAGAAAGATGCCTGATGGAGGCAGAGAGAGCAGAAAACTAAGTCAATTTCCAAATAAAGAGAAATAACAATAAAATAATAATGAGCAAAGTAGTATTCTTATAAATATAAATTGGAAGAAAGGAAGTCATTCCTAGCATGAAGGCTGTAGAAAATAATGCGTGGAATCTAATTGGAGAGACAGGGAAATATATAATAAGCATGCATAATAATTTAATGCACTGAAGCTAAGATCAAACTACAGTAGATCATTGTCATTAAATTATGATTCATGTGGTTACTGTTGTACTTTTAGTTTTTGAAGTATAAAAAGATGGTCTAAACTGCATTCAAGCTTCATTCTGTAGAAGGAAACAATGAGGAGAAATTAGGTAACACTAGCAGCATCTCCAGGATAAAAATAAACCAGTATGGCCTCTATGATCTCCACTTTATGGTAGTCATACCTTTGTGTATGTAATCTCCTATTTCTTGAGTGCGGGTAAGACCTGTGACTTTTTTCTGATTGACAGAATACAGAAAACATAATAGGAAGTCTGTAATTACGTTATGTAAGATTGGTATGCCTGTCTTGCTGGAAGACTCACTTTACCCTGGCTTTGAAGAAGCAAGCTACCATGTTGTGAACTGCTCCCTGGGACCCTCAGTCTAGCAGTTCACATGTCACTGAATGCTGTCTACAACCATATGAGCAAGCAAATAGATCCTTCTTAGGTTGAGTCTCAGATGAGACCACAACCTGGCTGGCACTTTGGTGGCATCCTTCCATAGAATCCTGCTAAGCCAGATCTGGATTCCTGACCTACAGAATCTGTGAGATAATAAATGTACATTGCTTCAGGTTCAACGTATGTAGGCTGTTGTAATATTATCACATAACAATGGGTAAATAATATTGCCAGCTTAATGCTTTTCAGGCAAAAGAGCCATAGGAAGAGCAGGTAAGTATTGACAACTAGACTGATTTTCCCATGCAGAGAGCTGTACCTCATTCTGGACAACACTAATCTGGACTTCTGCAGGAACCTTTAGACAGGTCTTTTACTATTAATACCAAATATATGACTTAATAATGCATATCTTTGTGCTGATTTGGCATATGGAATTTTCCTACTTATAAATGTTCCTTCTGAGAATGGGATGTGTCATGGACAATGTCTCTTTTATTAAATTTTGAAATCCAGCTGCTTGGGATGGTTTCTACTCTTTTTACCAAGCTTCAAAGGACTGGAAAAGAAGTGGGCAGTAAAAATGAAATGTTTTCTCCCTGTGTGGAGAGCAGAAACAACTTGTCTATCACCTGTAGTTTTCTTAGAAGCTTCAGGGTAGAGAAAAGTAAGTTAAAAAGAAATTGAGTTCCAGTTGCTTCTTATCTCACACCCATGACCATGGAAGCCTCAAAAGAACTGAGGGATAAAAAGAATAACTTTTTATTAAAACAATAATTTCAGGAAATTGAAATAAAATATAGCAAACAATATTCATATTTGTTCTCATTTTTCTTTAACCCACAGAAATTATTACTGGTAAAACATCACCACTAACTCAGAGAGAAAAACTGTTATTAATTGAGCTTATAGTTTAGTGTTTTCTTGTATAATGATCTGCATTAATACATTCCTCTCTATGATGGAGACCACTTCATTTTGTCTGTAAATTCAGTTTTTTATGGGCATCCCACATCTGAGTTTAAACATAAAAGCAGTTCCACCACAGCTCTATCTCTTAATCTCAACCCTAATTTCAATGAAATGAGGTTTACTAGTTCTGCTGTGACCCTGGCCTTCCTTTGTATGCAAGAACTTGTCCTCTTTCTTGCTTCTTCTCACCTTCTTTACTGTCAAGTTCCGATCTTCAGTCTTCTTGGAAAGTAATATTCCCTGTTAGCTACCAGAGGCCATTTGGGAGGCTGGAATCCTTACCCGGGACTCTAATGCAGGCTGATTCCCCAGTCCTTACTGCTGGCTCTTCCCAGTGACTTCTGCTCTGCCTATGCCTCCTCCTTGCTGTCAGCTGCTAGACCACTAACCATCTGCCCCTAATGTTCTCTCTGGTTGAAGCTCTCCCTAGATTGCCCAACCACGAAATCACCAAGCTTCTAGGGTGTGTGGTCATTCATACATTGCAAGTTATTCAGAGAAATCAAGCAATTCATTTCACAGCACTACTGAAAACCTATAAATCCCAAATACTTTCAGTTTGACTAGAGAAATTATTTTAGGTAAAGAGTGCCTCACAGAACTTAAACCATTCTCCATTAAGAAGCAGCATGATGTAGTAGAAAATTCAATGGCTTTGAAGTCAGAACTGGATTTCAGTTTAGGCTTTCTCATTTACTACTGGATCTTGGCTTAATATTATTTTTTTTTCCCTGAGCCTCAGTTTCATATGAGGTAAGATATAGTTTCTATCCCCTTTACCTGAAATGTGAAAATAAAATCAATTTTATTTAAGTGCTGTGTGAAAGAGAGCATAAATTTTATGTAGAATAAATTAGTCTTACTAAGAGTGATGAGTAGTATGTTGAAACAGTGTGAGTCATTCTTTCCTATCTTTTTCTTCAGTAGTTTAACTGAGATATAATTTACATGTTATAGAATTTTCCTGTATAATTATTAGTATAATTACGGGGTTGTATAATGATCACCAGAATCTACATTTAGAGCATTTTAATCACCCCCAAGATACCCCAGGTCCATGAGCAGTAACGTTCTAGTCCCACCCTCCTACTTCCAGCCCCAGGCGAGCACTAGTGTACTTTCTGTCTCCATATCTACCTGTTCTGGACCTATTCTGGTTATGTGGTTTCTGTGACTAGCTTCTTTCATTTAGAATAATATTGTTGTTGTTTTTTTTTATTTGTCTATATTGTAGACACAAAATATAACTTGAAAATATAGTTTGTCTATATTGTAGCATGTCTCAGTACTCTTTTTTCAAGTTATTTTTAAAATCGTAGTAAAATATCTATGACATAATATTGAACGTTTTAACTATATTTAAAAATACAGTTCAGTGGTATTAAGTACATCCATATTGCTGTGCAATCATTACCAACATATATCTCCAGAACTTTTAAATCTTGCAAATCTGAAACTTTGTACACATTAAATAATAACTACTGATTTCTTCTTTCCCATAAGTTCCTAGTAATCACCATTCTATTTTCTGCCCCTATGAATTTGACCACTCTGTGTACCTCATCAAAGTGAAATTGTACACTGTTTGCCTTTTCCCAACTCACTTATTTCACTTATATCTGAATTTTCTCCTTTTTAAAGGCTGAATAATATTTCATTTTGTGCTTATAGCGTATTTTGTTTATTCATTCATCCATCAATGGGCACTTGAGTTACTTCACATTTTAGCTATTGTGAATAATGCTGCTTTTAATATGGATATATGAATAACTCTTTGAGACCCTGTTTTCAATTCTTTTCAGTATATGCCAGGAAGTGGAACTGCTGAATCATATGGAAATTCTATTTTTTTATTTTTTAAGGAACTACAAAACTGTTTTTTCAAAGTAGCTATATTATTTTACATTTTTAACAACAATGCACTAGGGTTCCAATTTCTCTATATCCTCACCAATATTTATTATTTTCTGTTTTTTCTTGCTGTTGTTGCTGTTATTTTGTTAGGATGGCTAGTAGCAGCCATCCTAATCTGTATGAGTTGGTATATCACTGAGGTTTTGATTTTCATTTCCCTAATGATTTAACACAGATGATGTTAAACATCTTTTCATGTGTTTGCTGGTCCTTTGTCTATCTTTTCTTTAAGAAATGTCTATTCAATTTATTTGCCCATTTTTTAACTGGGTTTTTTGTTGTTGTTGTTATTATTTCTTTTAAGTTACCTGGTACTTCATTCCTAATTATTTCTTGCAGTTACTGAATTTATTGTCTGAACTCTGTTTCTTTTCAGAACTTAATAAGGCTATATAATAAAGATTGGACAGAAGCACCAACTAAAGAGAATGATCAACTCCAGAACGGGACTGACTTCTCTATATTTCACCGGTTTTAATAAATAAATTTAGGCATTTTGTTTTCATTCTTTTTTTCTAACTCCTTTTTTGTGAATTACTTACCAACCTACTAAGAGATGCTCATTAGCTTAGAGATTGTCATTTTATAATTCTATTTGTAATAAAAATGGAAAATTAACAAAAATAAGATCAATTAATGAGCTTGTAATTATAAAATATAACCTTTTCTCTTAAAGTTATGTTTGAAAATATTTTAGAAGCTAACAAAGGGGGAGGTGTTTAGATCTATATCTTATGTTCCTAAACAACTTAAATGACCTGTAACTGACACTGAAAAGAAGCCATACAAGGAGTCTTGCATTCCATATTTCTCCGTATTTCAATATTTTCCCACAACTACACATATTTCATGACTCCAGGACTTTCATACTGATCTCTACTTGTTGTTTTTAACAATTGAGACTGAACTGGGTCATGATCCTTCTTACCTTTCAACTAGTGAAGACTTCAAGTTCCCTCACACAAATTATAGAATGACTTCTAGATATATACTATGAGGAAGAGAAGGTCATCTTTTTATTTAAGAAAAGAAAGCAATATCTTACTGACTCAAAGTGTGTGAGGGAAAGAGAACATGAGTTAATATACATTTGTAAATTGTACCACGTAAGGAAACCAAGCTTTATTGATTTCAATTGTCCAGTGAGTCTCAAATTTAGGAACATATTGCTAAGCACTGACCCTACTGAGATGAATAAATTAAAAATTGAAGAACGCTTTATGATGAACATATCAAACCCCAGCATACACAGTTTTGGTTTCTCTTTATTTCTCAATTACATTTATTTATAAGTAAGCTGCCCTCTCAGTTCTTTTAAATGGGTAAATCATCTTTTCAGCTGAGTGTTTATTCTTGTCATTTTGCTCCCCAGTTTACTCTCTTTATGAAGAAGAAAGATAAATTTTCCTAGCTGCAGTCTGTTTCATGGAGAGTTAGACTTAATGACTTCTAAGATCTCTCCTAACACTGAGACATTGTAGGTACAGTGCGGAAAAAATTAATGAATTTCTCCTGGTACTCACAATCTGAGTTAAAACATTCTTTCGTATTTGCTATGACTAAACATTTCTTCAGCACCTATTTGTGTCATTTAGAGCAAAGATTGGGAAACTTTTAAAATAAAGGTTGTTAAAGCAAACTAAAGATGGCCTAAGAATGATTCTGTACTTCTATATTTGATGTCTTGTGGATGAACTGCCACCTAACTTAATAGGCAGACAAGATTGAAAATCTAACTTTGGAGTATGCGTCTGTAACAATAGCTGAGTCTTGGCCAATCCCAGCAGTGGTACTTTAACCACTGCTACACTGCTGAATGTTCAAACTGTGTTCAAATAAGGCAAATGCCAGCTGGTAACAATTCAGCTGTTTCTGGACCTCACTTCCAAGCACTGTATGTGACTTCCCATTTTTTGTCCATAAATTTGTTCTGACCGCAAGGCATCCCTGGAATCTCTCTGAACTTCTGTAATTCTAGGGCCTGCCTGATTCGCAAATCGTTCATTGTTCAGTTAAATTCCTTTAAGTTTAATTGGGCTGAATTATTTTTTTTTCCTTTTTACAAGGTCCAGAGGGTAACTATTTTAGGCTTTGTGTGCCCTATAGTCTTTGCGCAATTAGTCAACTCTGCTAGTATAGGAGGAAAGCAGCCATAGAAAAGGCATAAAGAAAGGGTGTGTCTGTGTTCCAACAAAACAATATTTACTAAAACAGGTGATGAGCTACATTTGCCTGGCAGGCCATAGTTGGTCAATCTCCACTGTAGAAGGATAGCCTACATAGAAAGGGAGATGCATTTCTGGAGATGGAAGTACTGAGTGAGCACTAGCCAAAGCAGAGTAAGAATAGATCATTATAATTTAGTTTCTGTGGAGATAGGGTCTCTTCATCTTTCATTAGATATCACTCCTGAAGTCTCTTCAAGCCTTCATGCAGTTTCTTCCAACTACCTTACATACAATTGTTGATTGATCCTACAAGATTACAGAGACATTTATGATATTTTTATAATGTCAAAGTTCTCCTAAGGACTCCCAAACACCTCTGTCCTTGCTCATAATCATTTCCTTGAAGATTCTGTAAAATGTGTATGTTACAATTCAGTGTAATAGTACTAGAGTTGTTGCAAAGGAAGTCTACCTAGGGCAAAGTTTTTGTCGGCAGTGAGAGTCTAAAACTATTTCCTAGAAGACCAAATAACAGCAGAGGGACAGGCCACAACTGAGAAAACAGGTGACAACTGAGAAAAAAATTTACCTGTGAATTATACAGAAGAGTCTTCATTAATTGAGAATATTTGCAATGCAATGTGCTAACTTCATTAGCCAAGAGTATACAGAACAAGACTATGCTAGCCCTCAGTGGCCAAGAGTGAATGAAGCCATAAAGCATATATGTATACATGAATATGTGCACTGTGCTGAATGAACTATTATGTATGTACCATTTTTTGGAAATTATTCCAGCAATATTTAGTGTTAGGTCAGCACTATGCAGAGGTAAAAGGAACATGTATTTTGTGAAAATCATCTCATAGAGAACAAAATCTTTATACTCATGGAACTTGTAATACAGCAGACTTTAAAATGGGGATAATATATTCAAATATATAAATATCTATTTAATACTTCAGCAATTTGTGGTCAGCTAGAATATAACCATTTTTAGACAGAACCAGGTAATGTGTAGATATGCAGATCCATTTTCAGAAATGGGGCTAGATTTGAGATGTAGCATGCAGCATGGTGATAGATCTTATCCAATTTTCAGATAGGGTGATTTAGGTGACATAGGTCAGAGATCAATATATGTCCCCTAGAATCCTGTAGTACTGTTCAAGAAAAGCAATTAAACAGCTATAGACTATAGTTGGTTTTACTGTAGGGAGGATGGATGGATGGAAGGAAGGATGATGGATGGATGGATGGATGGATCCAGTTAGGTATTATTTCTACTGAGACATACCTAAAGCACAAAAACACAGTGGTGGAACTTAACAAGAAGAGGGGAGAACTCAACATAATGAACTAATAGGTGCAGTTTACTAGTACAATGGTACTACTAAGATTCCAAAGTCAGCCTCTACAATGTGGTCATTTCATCATATTTAAGATGAAACCTAGAAGGTCCCAAAGGAAGCTAAAACTTATAAAAATTGCTTTGAACTTTTGAAAATAAAACAAGAAAACATATTTCAAATTCTGGAAGGACTGTTACAAACTGCTCACTAGTCTTAATTTTAAAGAATAATAATGTGGAAGCAAGTTTATCCTGGTGCCCTTATCCAGGCCAAGAATAGTGTATAAAAGGGCAACAGATCTCCAACCAGCATACTCACCCTGGAACACATAAGACTTGATTTGTCAGCCCTTCTTTTCCATGGTTTTGCTTACATTTCCTCTCTTATAGTTCTTTGTACTGTTTTGGAAACATAATATTCACTGTATGTATTCAACATCTGTCTTGGCATTTCCCTCCAAACCCACTTCCTCTCTCTTTCTCCCTTTTCCTCATTTTCCTTAATTTTCCCTTTCCATTTGTACTTTCTGTGTTTCGTTTTTTTTTTTTTGTTTGTTTGAAACTGGAGTGCAGTGGCATGATCATGGACCACTGCAGCCTTGACCTCCTGGGCTCAAGCAATTTTCCCACCTCAGCTGGGACTACAGCTGCTCATTTTTCTGTCTTCCTTGCCCTTCTCTTTCTTTTTTTCCCTAACTTTAAGGCTAAAGAAAGAAACTGAAATATATTTCTAATTATTTCTTGCAGTTACTGAATTTATTGTCTGAACTCTGTTTCTAATTTTGAAGTAAATGATGATGTTATATGTGTGTATGTATACATATATACATACAGACAGACACAACTACACATACAGTCATTACCTGTGTTACTTAATGTTGTATATTTTCATATTATATATGTTTCTTAACAACAGGAATACATTCTGAAGGGTGCATTACTAGGTGATTTTGTCATTTTGTGAACATCATAGAGTGGACTTTCACAGACCTAGACGGTATACTCTACTATACACCTAGGCTATATGGTATAACCTATTGCTCCTAGTCTACAAACCTATACAGCATGCTACTGTACTGATTACTGTAAGGAACTGTAACAGTTATAGTTCTATGTTTAGATTCTATGTATCTAAACATAGAGAAGATATAGGGAAAATACAGTATTGTAACCTTAGAAGACCACCGTCATATATGCAGTCTGTCATTGACTGAAGCATCATTATACAGTGCATGACTGTGTATAAAAATGTTATGTTTTTCTTTAAAAACAAAGGCAACAAAATGGCGTTAATTTTATGTACGGGGCATTCCTTTGTGGCTTTTTTTTTCATATCGTTTCTTCCTGTGATTCTTCCCTAACATGGCATCTTAGCTATTCAGAAATAACACCTTGACCTATGAATCTGCTCCTGACCTTTCAAAGATCAATACATCTCTACATTAGCCATTTTTTATCCTTTGAAATGAATGGAAACTGATGACAAACTTTCCCTTTTCAAACGTAAGCATTTTGGGAAGGTAAGAGGAAAGAACTGTTCAGTCTTACATTTTGCACAATTAAACAATCTGCCACCTTGGCACAGCACACCAGGAAAATATATCATACCTCTGAATGGTTCTTTTCTAATGTCATTATCTACTCCAGCCACACAGCATCCAAATACCTCCTCCATCAGGAGAGCCCAGGCCCCTTCGTGTAGTACAGAGCTCTATGACATTACAACACTTCTTATCTCACAACCTATTTCTGGGCTCATTTATATGCATGCAAAAGAGGGTGTCTGTCCTCTGGAGAGCTGGCAGGCACCCTGTGGTCTGATTTCTCTTGTCCCTGAACATTAGACACTCTGTTGCCAATGAAAAGCCGCCAGAGAAATCATGTAGATCGACAGTCTTAGAAATTCCACTTTTATCTCAGTCGATTAGCATGTTTTTTTTCTTCCTACTGTCAGTACAGAAAGATGACAAGTTAAGGAAAATGTAAAGTTAATGCTGATGGAAAGGCAACTTAGAAATAGAGAATTATATAGATCAGTCTTCAGGAGCAAAAAGACACATTTCTACCACTAGTTTCTCACCCACAGAAGATTATAGAAGTTCCAGCAAATATTGCTGGAGAGTGAAACTCTCTTAGATGAATCTCACCTTTCTACTGTCTTTGATTAAGAAATAGGGGGTGTGTAATACTAGAACACTTTAATTTCTCCTTTCAGTGCTAAAGCTCTTAAGCTAGGGAGTCATGTTAATTGCCCTCGAATTCCTGCCTGAATACTCCCTGCTGTGTTCTTACCCCTTTTGTGTTACTGAATTATTTCTCAAGTGTCAACAATGAGTTCCTGTTTATCAGATACAGTCTCTCCTCAGTTTACGTCCTCCTGACCTCTTTATGGTTTTGACACTGTTGAGCACCTGCTCCTTCTTTTTTAGTCTTCTCTTGGTTTCCATGACACTGCACTCTTGTTCTTGGCAAATGATTCTTCTTTGTCTTTGTTGCTGGCTCTTCTCCCTCTTCCCACAATTATAGATTTCCTCCAAAGCTATGATCTCAGCCTTCTATTCTTCTTCATCAACAGTTATTCCATCTTCTCATCTTCAAAACCATCCATATGTGTGTGTGTGTGTGTGTATATATACACACACACACACACATATATATATATATATACACATATGTATATGTTGTGTGTGTGTATATATATGTATATTATATGGTGTGTATATGTATTTATATATATAGTGTGTGTATATATATCTATAGATATAGTCAGATATAGATATACACTCCCAATCACCAACTCCAGCGCTGCTCATCCAAACTACGGTATCTTAATTCACACTCCCTAACAGAGCGTATTTACTTGGATACAGAGCCACTAACATCTTAAATTCACCTTAATGTCAAAGTGCTTAAAGATTGCCTGCTTACTTTCCCTTCTCTTCTCCCATTTGGTGCACCATAATGTTTAATTTTATGTTTTACTTTGGCTGGGCTTAGAAACAACCAGACAACTAGTAAAATATTATTCTGCGGTATGTCTGTGAGAGTGTTTGAGAAGAGATTATCATTTGTTTCAGTATACTGAGTGAAGAAGATCAGCCTCACCAAATATGGATGGGCATTGCCCAATCTGCTGAGGAACTGAATAGAACAAAAAGGCAGAGGAAGAGTGAATTTGCTCTCTTCTGGAGCTAGGAAATCCATCTTCTCCTTTCCTGGGATATTGGTTTTCCAGGCTCTTGGGCCTTAGGACTTGGACTCAGATTTGCACTATTGGCTCCCCTGGTTTTCAAGCCTTTGGGTTCGCTCTGGAACTATACCCAGCTTCCTTGATCCTCCAGTTTCTGGCAGCAGATAGTGGGACTTCTCAGGCTCAATCATCACATGAGCCAATCCCTCGTAATAAATCTCTTCCCATATATCTATATATCTCTTATTGGTTCTGTTTCTCTGGAGAACCCTGAGTGACACATGCACTGTATGTCTCCCCCAAACACCATCCCCCAAAGGCAATCTACCAAACAATCTCTACTACATCCTGCAAAATACTGCCTTAGTTTGAGGAATTCTATGACACTCTGATGCCAGCTTTATAAATTCGAACTCTGGAGGGCTACTTCTAAGGCTTTCCAAATATGATGTTAATCTAACTAATCTTGATTTCCATGACTCTTCAATATGGGCCATCATTGCTGATCAACAAAGTCTCTTCAATATGCATATTCAAGAGGTAAGGCTACTCCACCAACCTCTACATCAGTTCTGATTCTTCAGCTTTTGTTCTTTCCTTCTAGGTGGAACTACTTTGCCTAGTCAATATATCTATTGCCTGATTCTAATTTCTCATAAGACAGACAGTTGTGTGACTACCAAGTATCACCTGGTAATAATCAGCGGTTTTCTAGAGAGTCATTATTCACCAGTGTTAAGAACTTAGCCTTAAGATTTAGTTAGGGTTGTGTTGAAACCCTTGTTCTGTTATTTACTTCTGGTGTGATATTGGGCAAGTGACTTAACCTCTCTAGGTCCCTATTTTCTCATTTGTAAAATGAGAATAATATACTACCTATCACACAGGTTATGGGGAGGAATACATGAAATAACGTATATATTCCCCTTAGCACAGAGCCCACCCAATAGTAAGTGCACAATAAAGTTAGCAATTATCATCTCAAATGTATTTGTCTTCACTCCCCTTAACCAAATTTTATAATTTGTTTATTGAACAGATCAATTCTATGTGGGACTGAACATAACAACAGCATTCATTGGAGACTGAAAATGTACAAATGCTGGATGTTATGAATTGCTGGAGACTGAAGGGTCATATAGGAGCAGGATGGCAGGCAGATGCTGGCACCATAAGGGTAGGCTCTGTCTCTATTTTGCTGGTCATTATATCTAAGGTGGGCACAGTGATTCAAAAATGGTTAGCTCCTCATACATATGTATTGAATGAACTACAAAGAATCCCTAAATTTGAAATTTGAATTAAAAACTTAATTCCTCAAGTTAGGGCTTCTAATTAGTACATTTCTGCTAAGCCAAGGGGAGCCCCTTGAGAAACTGGTCCAGAGTTCTTTCTCATTACGGATCACATTGGGTGACAGAGAAGATGGGAGTAGTCACTGGGTTTGTGTTTAGAAACTTCAATCGCTAGCTTGGCTTCTGACTTACATTGCATATTGTTAAAAGGTACTGCTTGAAAATGGTCCAGTGGTAATGCTTTATGAATGATTACTAGTTTCAACTAATTTCTTAGAGAGAACACGATGCAACCACAGAAATGCATGTAATCAACCTTAAATTATTCTGTAACATTTCTTTCCATCAAAGTATCTTCAACATCAAAATTTAGATAAGATATTCTCATTGCTTTTCTAATTATATGGAAGCAGCACTTCTTTAGTATCCTGTACATATCTTTCTGGATGCATATTCAAGAGGTAAGGCACTTCCTTAGTATCCTCTACATATCTTTCTGGATGCTTCTTCCACATCTTAAAAGTAACTATTTTTTCTCTGTCTCATTCTTAAACACAGCTCTCAAGTTGACAAAAGTAAAAGCCACACATGAAATTGCCCTTGTCCAACATATTTTAGCGTTCAATATTACACTTTTTTTTTTACTCTCATATTCTTCCTTTGCTGACATCTCCCATGTTTGGCAAGAGCTGAACAAAAACAGTTATCTGATCATCATAGTAAAACCCATACATATTGAGGTATAAATGACTGAGAGGCTCAGGATTCTCAGAGAGGCTTTTAAAATATAAGCCAATTAACACACTTGAATCTCTGACTTTTGAGCAGTTAGAATCTCAGATTTGGATATTTCACATAATCCTCAATAGTCAAATGACTCTTTGAAACTTTATTACAAGGAGGGGGTTTATCACTGACACTGTTATGAAAGGCAAGCCAATTAATTGTTCTCAGTGTCATTGTAGAGATCCATTTAGTGATGGGTGGTCACTATCAGTAAGCTACCTCTCCCCTTACATGCCATCCTATTTTTGTCAGTTCCTTTTCCTAGGTACTTCCGTTTACAGAGAATTTTTCAAGGTACTATCATACGTGATTATGAAAAAATAATAATAAGACACAATCTCCTCCTTCAAGAAGGATTAGTCAGTTTTCCCTTCTAATTGTTCTAGGATGAGGAAGAGGAAACGCATTTTGAAAAGGTCCAGATTACAAATATTTCAGGCATTGTTGGCCAAGAGGCAAAATCAAGGGTATTATGTAGGTACTTACATAACAAGAGAGAAAACAAATTTTTGCACATATTTTATTCATGAAATTAAAAACTTTATTTATGAACACTGAAATGTGAATTTCAGTGATGATATTATGGTCACAAAATATTCGCCTTTTTATTTTTTTTTCCCAACCATGTAAAAATGTAAAACCATTCTTTCTTAGCTTGTGCACTGTACAAAAACAGACTGGGAAGGGTGAATGGGGGTGGGGCATGGCGGTAGGAGTGCTGGATTTGGCTACAGTTTGTCAAAGTCTGCTTTAGGAAATGCTTTAGGTTGCCCAAATTTATTAATCTAAGTTCCTATCTTCCAAAAGAAATAAAATTTGCTGCCAAATATCTTAGAATTGGACATCTGTGATATGCTAGGTTCAGTAAGTAATATACATGGTATATTGGTCAGGGTTCTCTTTAGTGGTTGCAAATCACAAAAGGCGAAATTAAATCAGCAGAAGCAAAAAAGGGGATGTATGCTGGCTAAAATAAAAGGAGCAATGGTGGAGTTGATGTTAGGGATGATTTCAAGAGAATCTGAGGCACTCACTGTCAGGATATTATATTCCTGTCTCCTCTCAGCTTTTCTCTGAGTACAGATTTCATTCTCTGCCACTGCAAAACAGTCTCCTCTACACAGTGGAGAATACAGTTACAGGCAGCTTTAGGCTCACATTATGACATCTCAACCCATCTCAAGAGGATGGTTTTTCCACCCCTGCTTCAGTATATCAAATCCCATACAGGATAGCTGTAGCAAGTGCTGTGAGCACTTCACCCATATTTCCTTGAGATTAGGTCCATTTTCAATGCACATGTCTCCCACTGAACCATCACTCCCAACGGCCAGCACCGCATCGCTTTGTTGGCGGACTTGCCCTGAGGCAGCTGGAACCAGCTAAGCCTGCACATACAGATTGCTAGAAGGGCCTGAAAATCTATGTCTCTGGCAGGTAGCCTTTAAACAGTGACTGACAGTTAGGGAAATATATTCCACTTCCTGTATCCAAAAGTGTGGGATAGCCTACACAGTTTTCAGAGCTTTCCTATGGTATTGAGCCAAAAGTATCTGTGCAGAAAAGAGTTACATAGCAAGACTGAAAATGCTAGCCTTAGAAAGGTCTGCTTGCAAGATTAGCCCTTGGCTGGCATCTGGGAACTTTTATTTCAGGAGGATTTCCACCATTCTCTGATAAAGGTCTCTTTTCCTAAATTATTTGTACAAATAATGTGATTTATGCTGAACACCTGCTTTCTTTTTGGGAGCTTGAAATTTTTGTACATGCTTGGCAGAGTGGTCCTTATGTGGCCTCAATAAAAGCCTTGACTCTCAACTTCTAATGAGCTTCTTTTTTTGGCAACATTTCATAAGCAGTCACAATTTGTTTACCGGAAAAATTAAGAGTGTCCTGTGTAACTCCACAGGAAGAGGACCCTTGAAAGCTTATGCCTTGCTTCCTGTGAACTTCACTCTATGTGCCCTTTTTCTTTGCTGATTTTGCTTTATAGCCTTTCACTTTAATAAATCGTCGTTGTAAGTACAACTATATACTGAATTCTGTGAATTCTCCTTGTGAATCACTGAACCTAGGGGTAGTTTGGGGGACTCCCCAATATGGCACCCATCATAGGCCAATTCTTAACACTGCACCCTTGCCAGGCTTTCCCAGGACCACTTCCTTCCGCCCCAACTTTTCTCTAGATTTTTCTTGAGAACATTTCCTATTAAGTCACTTTTACATGACTCCCCATCTTAACATTCACTTTTGGGAAACCACATCTAAGATTAATTCTGATTGTCCCAAGTCTCAACTAATTACTGTGATCAGGAAAATGAGGTCCTATGACTGCCAAAATCTTTGCCATATGCTCTTAACTGTAGCCAGGATGAAAAGGACCTTTCACCAGAAGGTGGGGGAAGGAAACGCAAGTGCTGGACTAACACAAATAATAGCTAAATCACAGGCAATATGGTCATTTTCCTAAATATAATGGCTTATTGGCTAACATAATGTAATATTCTCAAGGGAATAGTCTCACCTGATAATTAATACCTTTCTTCTCCCTTATTGGCTTTTTCACAGAGTGGGATCACATTATTTCACAAAGACTACAGTATATGAAATTAGAGAAAAAACTACAGCCTTATTGAAACGAAATGAAGGCCTCTTGCAAACCTTGCTAATAGCTACATGACTTTCTTCCGATACACCAGCTTTTTAGCACCTAACTCAACTGGGAAAATGATCTGTTATTTGCACCACAAAATTTCAATGGAAACTCTGAATGTTAAACCCATAAAATACAAAGATATATTATATTTACTTTATCAAGCTAAAATTTCATTATGAGTTTACTAATATTTGTGTTTAAAAAAAAAAAACCCTAGGAGGTAGAGTTTCATGTGTGCCCCATGCATCCCAAATCCATAAGCATTTTCTCAGTAGGTGTTTCTCTCCTATCCTTCAACAATTCACTCCTGGAGCATCTGCCTCTTGTTTTGGTTTCTCTTAATGAGGATTTCTTTTATTCTTTTGTGAAAAAATCTAATTACATAAGAATGCATTCACACTGAAAACATTTCAAAAGATATAGATATGTGCAAAATGAAAAACAGAAGTAATTCATAATCTCACCTACCAGAGATTAGCATTGTTAAGGCTTTTTAAAGACTATGTATTTACTTACAAAGAAAGGATCATACTACTAACACCATCTTCTGATTCACTTTCTTACATTTAAAAATATGTTAAAAGTATCTGCTTAGGTCATAACAGTTACCCAGAAATCCACCTCACTTTTTATGATGACCACATAGTATTCCATGTTATGACAATCATCATTCATTTAATTATTTCTCTATTAATTGTGGCATTTAGGTTGTTTCCGATTTTTTACTACTCAAACAACCATGTAGTAAAAGATCATGGTACATACTTATTTATAAATTTGTGAGAGGTTACTGTAGGGAAAATTTCTGCAAGTTGATTGGCTAAATCAAAACATGTACTTTTAAATTTTTAAAAATAATTTTAAAATTCATTCAACAGAGACCAGGCCCATTTCAATCCCCTGAGTAGTATATCAGAGTACCAGTTTCCCTGTACTTTCATCAACATTAAACATATTTTAGGTTTCTAAAAACTTTTTCAACCTTCTAAGAAAAATATAGTTCTAATTACATGATTTGATAATTAGTGGCTTTGAGCATCTTTTCAACTATTTGTTGGTCATTAATATGGCTACCTTAATCTGTTATTTTTCATGTAATTTTTCTATTTAAAATTATACTGAGCACTTTTTTCTAATAAAAGGACTTCATATATTTTAGATGTTAACACTTATCGTTCATATATAATACAATATTTTTCTATTTTTATTCCTCCTTTAGTGTTTTTAATGCAAAAATTTTAAATTTAAGATTCTAAAATATTTGTTATCTAATTTGTTCATTTTACTCTTATTGCCTCTCATTTTATTGCCATGTTAATAAAGTTCTATCCCATCTCCATATTACAAAAATATTTTTCTATATAATAAATCTGGTACAATGCATGTATCTTTCTCTTTGTATCACTTTATTTCTTTGAAGCTTCACCTTTAAAATATTGTCCCTTATCATCAAATTCCACTTAATCATCACTTAATCTAGCTAAGTATATTTCTTTCCTTTCATCTTCACTCAAAGCCAATCCTCCATTCTCATAAATTCCTTATCTGAATTTCACCCAATTTACCTAATTGGTTCCTCTCTATCCATCTAAAGCTTAAGGGAGTCAGTGTGCTTTTCAAGTACAGATTCATTAGTTACAGGCACAGGATAAATTCTGCCCTTTTTACATAATGCTTTTCTTTCCAACTAAATTAATGGGGACAATGTTCCCTGCTATATCACCCCAAAATTTCAATTTGCGCACATGTCTTTTATGATTCCCTTTTAATGAATCAGTTATGCCAAAAATTGAAGCACTGTCTTCCATCTCCCCTCTTCTCTTCACATCAATTGGGTTCCCACTCTTGGCTTCCTTACATTTATTGATAGCATCTAGTGGCCTACTGCATTAGTTTCCCGAGTCTGCCATAACAAAGTATCACAAACTAGGTGGCTTAAACAACAGAGATTTATTTTCTCATAGTTATAGAATCTAGAATCCAAGAGCAAGGTGTCAGTAGTGTTGGTTCCTTCTGAGGGCTATGAGGTGGAAATCTGTTCCATGCTTATCTCCTGGCTTTTGGTGGATGGCTAACAATCTGTAGTATTCCTACATCCTAGAAATGTATTGAACGTCCTAAATTACAGCTGATAAACTTTCAGTTACTCTTCATTACCTATAAATAAAATGCAGTTGGTTTACCTTGGTATTCAGACATTGATTGGCCTTGGCTTCCCTGAAAAGCAAAGCCTGGGACAAGGACTAGGATTCCTGTAATTTATTTTTGGAAGACATCTTAAAGAACATAACTGTGATCTAAGAAGAATGAAACCAGAAAGGAAGAAATGCCAATTCAAATTGTGTTACTGAGCAGGTTACTTACTGCTGTAAGCAACTGGGCCTTGATCCAGGCCTCTTGAGGACTCTGAGAAAGTCCATGGAGAACAGGCCCTAGAAATGTCTATCTGATAGGCAAAAGAAATGAGCATTTATCCATAAGCTCCTAACTCCCCAATTCCCTACTGGTCAAAGGTTGCCCCATATACTCGTGTCAGAATGGTTGAGCAGGTTCTGCAGAAGTCCTGTGAAGCCTAGGAACCCCAGATCAGAAAGTGACAGGAAAGGTGGTGCAGCTAATTTAAGGTGCCTTCAGGTTATAACTTTGTGCAGCTGGTTGCTGTAGCAATGTCTGGAGTACACAGGTGGGCCATTAAGATGTGAAGTGGGGTATTAGGGGTATCTAGCACAAGTGGGAAGAAATGCAGGCTTTGCCTTGAAATCAGAGTTATGTATCTCTACAGCCCATGTTTGTAATCTGAATAAAGACCACAGATGAAGCCACTGGAGAAGCCCTTTCCAGCACAGAAAAATGATTGCCACTTTCCTGGTGCAAAATTTGGAAAGTTTTCTTGTCTAATGACAAAATTGAACATACAGAACACAGAACATGTTCTGTATGTTCAGGTTTGTCAATAGGCAAGAGAATGAAAAATTTGATGTTCACGTTATTCATACTGGTGGGGTCCTAATAAAAAATAGTCATCACAAAACAAGAAAGAGATATGGGTAATGAGAGGAGAAACGATTTTAAGTTCTGTTTGGGGACTGTTGAGTTAGAAGTGCCACAGAGAAGTTAAGACGGGAATGTTGATTAGACAGAAATAATAGGAGCCTAGATGTGGCTTAGAACTGAAACTGAAAGGCCATTTGCAAAGATGTCTTAATTTTTAAAAGTCAGCATTATGGTTGAGATTATCAATGAAATTAGATAGAAGAAAAAGGAAGAGGCCAAATAAAATAATTTAAATAAGATTTGTATTTAGAGTTTGGAAAGATTAAATAGTAGAGAACGAATCATATGTTAGATGAAAGAATCAAACAAGTATTGTGTCCCAGAAGTCAAGGAAAAAGGAAATTTTAAGGAAGAGGAAGAGGCCAATAATATCAAATGCTGCAGAGCTACACAAGTGCTAAAGGAATTGAATGTAAATAAATTTGCCATTACAGGTTTTTTTTGTGCTGATAAACCAAGAGGGGTTGTTGGAGCAAATATTTAGAAAATATTATAAAACATTTACTGAATGCCTACCAACAACTCAGTATTGTGCTACTCACAACTTCATGTATCCTCTCAAAAAGCATACATTAGGATTGGGACTGGAAGACTAGAACATATTATATTAGGTAACAACATAATCAAAATAAGTTCCGTCTACTTAACATTTTAGGGATTTAGAGAGAATTCTATGTAGTATCTCATGTTTTAAAGCTATAATTTTTAGAGAAAACTTTTTTGACTTTGAGATAATTATAAATTCAAAGGCAGCTGTAAAAAATAATTCAGAGATATTCTGTGTGCTGTTTACCTGGTCTTTCCCAACGTTAACATATTGCAAAACTATAGTAAATATTACAACCAAGGTATTGACATTGATATGGTTAAGATACAGACATCTCAATTCTTTTTATTGCTGAACAGTATTCCATGGTATAAATTTACCAAAGTTTGTTTAACCATTCACAATCTGGGTTGTTTCCACTTTTGACTATTATGAACTATACAATAAACATTGGTATACATGTGTTTATATGAACATGTTTTCATTTCTCTAGGATAGATATGCAAGTGGGCAATTGCTAGGCTATATTTGGTTGGATGTTTAGTTTTCTGACTATTCTTGCTTTAACTTCTTCATTAAAATGATCACTTTCTGAAAATACAATATATATTTACTTGTGTTTATTGTCTGTATCTCCCAGTGGTCTATAAGGTCTATAAAGATAGGAACTTTGCCTTTCTTACTGTTGCATCCCTAACACCTAAAACAATACTGATATATAAAAAGTATGCAATAAATATTTGTCAAGTGAAAGAGTAGTTAAAGGACACTTGTATGTAATGACATGGAAATATTTTGAAAACGTATTTTAAAAAATAAAAACAGCATTACTAATAGATGAGTGAGACGGCAAGCTGTGGTTGAGATTCAGCTTCATATTTAGTTGCATATTTGTTTAACAGCTTTAAAAATTATATTCTTAAAATCTGATCTAGTTTTTACCTGGTGTAACTGTTTTCTAATCCAAATCACACAAAATAAGTTTTGAAAATAATAAGAGAATCACGGCTATTCTATGTTCTTTATATTTTTAACTTTTGTGGGTATACAGTAGGTTATATATTTATAGGGTACATGAGATATTTTGATACAGGCATATAATGCATAATAGTAACATCAGGGTAAATGGGTTACATATAACCTCAAGCATTTATGTTTTCTTTGTTATTTTGTCCACTAACTTAAACATTCAACAAACCCTTGCTAACAAACGCCTGACACTGTGCTGAAGTCTTAGAGAGATACCAAATGGAGTAAAGCTCTGACACCTAAGTAGCTTAGAAATTATTACTTCTGTCCTTGCAACATGATAAAAACTGAAACAGCTGAAAATTATTAACTAATTGTTCTTGGGCAGGCCTATCAAATAATTGAAGTATAGGAGCCAAGACTTGACCTTCTGAAGGATGGTTGTACACTCAACTCATGAAAGTGGAAAAAAGGCACACAAATTTATTTAACATGCATATGTGGGAGCCTTCAGAATGACAACCTATAGATACAGGAGACATTGTCTATTTTTATGCTTAGGTTCAACAAAGTATAGACAGCATGTAGAAATATGATTCGACAAAAAGGATGTGCTGTAATGCTAACAGACTGAGTGGGGACACTCAGCAAGGCCTGCCTATCTTAATTCTTCCTAGCCTCTCTGAGCATGTGTTCCTTGCTTCTGGGTATGAGGCAAGATCCTCTCTGGAATGAGGGTCTTAGATCTACAGCCAAACAAGGTAGAGCAGATAATTTCTTTATGGCCAGTTTTTACACAGAAAGACACAGGAAAAATTAGGGTAATATTCTTAGGTTTTATGGCTGGCCATGGGGAAAGGGGGTTCTGGTTTCTATGATCTGCCTTGGAGAAGAAGATTCAGGTTTCTATGGCTAGCCTTGAAGAAGAATAGGACCTAGAGACAGCAGGGAAAGAGAAAGTCAGAGAAAAATTTTGTTTCTGAGGCCTTTATTACAGGGTATAATCTTCTAAGCCCCAACACAAGTCACTGGGCAAACTGTCATCCTGAAGTCTGGGGAGACAGGAAGTTACAGAGAATCACAGCCAAGATGATTTTATCTGGAGTAGGAGCCACTGGAGACAATCACTGGTAGAAATACTTAAACTGTGATTTTGATGAATTGTTGGAGGCTGAGAGTAGACTATCATGAAAATAAGAAATCCTTAGAAGCTTCAGTCTTAGGGAGGCCCCCACTTTAATGGGCTTATACCTCAAGGAAACTTATCATGTTCTCATGGTGATAAGCTAAGAAAAAAAATTCCATTTCTCTGGTAAGGGGAAGGGAAAAGGGCATTCTCCATCACAGAACCTATCCTGTAGTGAAAAAGACTTTATCAGAAGCCTATCTCAGCCAAAAGAGGGACCTTTCTCCAAAATTCAACTTCATCTAGCCCTCTTGTCTTATATAAAGGGTTGGGGGTGAAAAAATATATTTGTGAAGGTTATAGCCCATTGGCACAGGCCCACTAACAGACTGAAATTTAATAATAAGATGTAGAATAATTTCTTTTCCTCACTCTTTACCACTTCATCAACAGGGCTCTAGTGTAACAAAATGGATTACAGGTGAAAGAGCTGCGAAGCACAGACTATGTTTAAGAGGGAATTCCTAGGTAAATCTAAAGACAAGGAAGAAAAAAATGAGGACACTAGAAAAATTTGAAGCTCCTAAAACCTACAGCTATGGCAGATGTTAAACACAGCCTACCTGCTGACCAAATTAACATAAAGCTTCACATTACAGGCCTATTTACCTCAGTTCCTGTCCTATTACCCCATATTTTATGTCTGCCTTTAAATAAAAAATTATACGGCATACTAAAAAACAAGGAAAAGTACAGTCTGAAGAGAGAAAGGAAGCTTCAGAACAAGACCAAGATTCATACAGGTTTTGTAATTATTAGACAGGGAATTTAATACAAGTATGATTAATATGTTAAGGACTTTAATGGAAAAAGTAGACAACATGCAAAAACAGACTGGTAATACCACAATGGAGATGAAAATTCTAAGAAAGTCTCAAAAGGAAACACTAGGAAGAAGAAGAAGAAAAAAGAGGAGGAGGAGGAGGAGGAGGAGATATGATGAACATATCTTCATAACCTGAAGATATGTTAATATAAGAAACTTCTGAAGCTAAAATACAAAGGGAAAAATAATTTTACAAAAAAGAACAGACTATTCAAGAACAATGGGACAATTTCAAAAGGTACAAAATTGCATAATTGGAATACCAGTGGAGAAGTGGAAATATTGAAGTAATAATGGCTTAGAACTTTAGCAAATAAATGACAGACATCAAACCACAGATCCAGGAAGCTTGAAGAACAATATGGAGAATGCATACCAAAAAAACTACATGCAGACATATATCGGACTGCAGAAAAATCAAAGAAAAAGATTATCTTGAAATAAAACAAGAGAATAGGGAGAACATCTTCCTTCTAGAAGGAAAGAAGTTAAAAATTACATTAGACTTCTCATCAGAAACCATGCAAGCAAGCAGAGACTGGAATAAATTTAAAGAGTTAAAAAAAACCAAACCAATAACTTAGAATTCTATACCCAAAAATGAAAGAGGAATATAGACTTTCTCAAACAAGTAAAAACAGGAAATTCATTAACAGCATACCTGCCCTGAATGAAATGTTTAAAGAAGCCCTTCAGGGAGAAGGAAAATGATATAGATCAGGAACCTGGATCTACATTAAAAAAAAAAAAAGCCTCAGAGAAGAAATAAAAGTAGATTAAAAGCTATTACTTTTCTTATCTTTCATTAATCTAACGGATAACTGTTAAAATTAATAACAATCTGTTGTCTAATTATAGCACACTGATAAGCAAAAAGAACTGTAGTAATTTCATAAGGATTGGGAGAGAAGAATTGGGACTACTTCATTAAAAGGTACCTGCATAATCTGTAAAGCAGGATAGTGTTATTGTAAGGTTTATTTAGAGTAGCTGTAAATGTACACTACAAACTCTCAAGCAACACAATTTTTTTTTTTTTTTTGATATAGAGTCTTGCTCTGTTGCCCAGGCTGGAGTGCAATTGTGCGATCTCGGCTTACTGCAACCTCTGCCTCCCAGCCTCAGCCTCTTAAGTAGCTGGGATTACAGGCATGCTCTGTCACACCCAGCTAATTATTTTTGTATTTTTAGTAGAGGGGGTCTCACTGTGTGGGCCAGGCTGGTCTCAAACTCCTGGCCTTGGGTGATCCACTGCCTCAGCCTCCAGAAGCGCCGAAATTATAGGCATGAGCCACTGCACCTGGATCTAAAATTTTTTGAAAGAAATATAATTTATATGCTAAGAGAAAGAGGAAAATGGAATAGAAAATGCTCAATTAAAATGAGAGAAGGCAGAAAAACAGAGGAAGAGAATAAAAGAAACAAAAAACAAGTGCAAACAATAGACAACAGTTATAAACATGGCAGGTATTAATCTAAATATATCAATAATTGCTATATATGTGAATGGTCTAAGTATATCACTTAAAGGCAGAGATTGTCAGAATGGATAAAAAAAGCCAAAACTATACATGCTGTCTACAAGAAATTCACTTTAAATATAAATACACAAATAGATTAAAAATAAAGGGGTGGAGACAGATAAAAGAAAATGAGATTACCTATATTAATTTTAGATGAAGCAGACTTCAGAAAAAGAAAAACTATCATAAAGAGAGACATCACTTAGGATAAAGGGGCCAATTCCCTAAGAAGATATACAATCTTTCATGTGTATATAACCAAAAGAACATCAAAATACAGAAGGAAAAAACAGAACTACAAGGAGAAACAGATAAATCCACTATTATACCTAGAGAGTCAACATTCCTCTTATAGTAATTAGTAAATCAGGCAGGCAGAAAATCAGTAAAGATAGAGTTAACCTAAACAGCGCTATCAATCAACTTGATCTAACAGACATGTTTATAGAATTCTCCATCCAACAACAGAATATGCATTCTTCTTAAGCTCACATAAAAAATTCAACAAGATAGTCCACATTCTGAGCCATAAAACACGCCTTAACAAATTAAAAATAGAAATTATACAAGTATGCTCTCAGATCCTAAATTAACACAGAAATTAATAACAGAAAGATAGCTGAAAAATCCCAAAATGTTTGGAAATCATATTATATATTTTTAAATAACACATTGATCAATGGAAAAAAACCTCAAAAGATCCTTATAAAATGAAGTAAATGAAAATAAAGCATTAAAATGTGTGGGATGCAATGAAGGCAGTGCATAGAGGAAAATTTATAGCACTGAGTGAAAACGTTTGAAAAGAAATCACAAATGAATAGTCTGTTTCCATTTTGAAGAACAAAGAAAGAAGAGTATCTTAAGCCCAAAACAATCAGAAGAAAAAATGAGAGAAGAAATCAAGGAAATTGAAAACAGAAAAACAACAGACAAAATCGCCAAAATAAAAGTTGGTTTTTTAACATCTAGTAAGCCTAACTAGAAGAAAAAAGAAGAGAAGACATAAATTATTACTGTCAGAAAATAAAGAGTGACCATTACTGTTGACCTCATGGACATTAAAAGAATTGAAAATAAATACTATGAATAATTTTACAACCACACATTTGATAACTGAGATGAAATGGACCAATTCCTTGAAAGATACAAACTACAAAACTAAAAGAAGGAGAAATAGACCTTCTTAATAGAGATAAGATGATATGTATTAAAAATATTGAATCAATAAATAATAACCTTCCTAAACAGAAAGGACTAGGCCCAGATGTCTTCAGTGGTGTATTCTGCCAAATGTTTAAGGAAGAAATAATATCAAATCTTTACAATCTATTTTAGAAATTAGAAGCAGAAGAAACACTTCTATTTCATTCTATGAGGCAAGCATTACATTAACACTCAAACCAGATAAAGACATGACACAAATAGAAAACTGTAGACCAATATAGACGCAAAAGTCCTCAACAAAATATTAGCAAATCAAACCCAACAATGAATGAAAAAAAATGTTTACACTATCACCAAGAGAAGTTTACTTTAGGTATGGAATGCTGGTCACCATCTGAAAATTGTATATTGATAAAATTACATAGAAAATTAATGTGATCTATCACACCAACATACTACAGAAGAAAACCCATATGATCACATAAATGCATCTAGAAAAGGCATTTAACAAAAATTTAACATCTATTTCTCATGTAAACTCTTAGCAAACTAGGAATAGACAGGAACTTCCTCAACTTGATTCAGAATGTCTACCAAAAATCTATGGGTAATGTCACACTTAAGGATGAGAAACTGAATGCTTTCCCTCTTACTGGGAAAAGGCAAGGATGTTCCCTCTCATCACTCTCACTCAGTATTATACTGGAATTTCTAGACAATACAATATGACAAGAAAAGGAAACCAAAGATATACAAATTGGGAGGAAATAAATAATAATGCTATTGTCTCCAGATGATATGATTTTCTATAAATAATTTAAAAAACAGACAGATGTCAAACTAATAATAAGATCTTGGAATACAAATTTAATATACACAAATCAGTTGCTTTCGTATGTACTAGCAATGAACAACTGTAATTTGAAATTAAGAACACAATACCAATTAAAATATTAGAAGACTGAAATTCTAACGTATAAATATAATGAAATATGTACAGTATTTATACATAGGAAACTACACAATTATGATGAAATGAATCAAAGGAGCTCTAAACATTTAGAGAAATATTCCATGTTTCCATATTGAAAGATTTAATATTATTAAGATATCAATTCTTCCAAACTCACCTGCATATTCAGTGCAATCCCAATTAAAATCTTAGCAAGCTTTTTTGTAGATATCAGCAAACTATTAAGTTTATATGGCAACGCAGAAGATCCATGATACCCAACAGAATCAGAAGAACAAAGTTGGAGGGCTGACACTAACCGACATCAAGACTCAATATAGAAACTACAGGACCATTGAAAGAATAGGGGCATAGATCAGTGGAAAAGAATAAAGATTACAGAAATAGACCCCCACAAATATAGTCAACTGATCTTTGACAAAGGCAGCAACTATTTCAATGGAGAAAACAGAGTCTATTCAACAAATGGTGCTGAACAATTAAATGTCCATTTGCAAATATATATATATATATATATATATATATATATATATATATATGGATCATAGACTTAAATGTAAAATGTAGACCTGTAAATCTTCTAGAAGAAGCATAGAGAAAATGTAGGTAACTTTGAGCTTCGTGATGAATTTTTAGACACAATATGAAAAGCATAATCCACTAAAGAAAAACGAATAATAAGTTGGACTTTATTAAAACTAAAAACTTCTACTCCATGAAAGATAATGTTAAGAGGATGAAAAGATAAGCTACATACTAGAAGAAAATGCTCATAAAACACATATCTAGTAAAGGTCTTATATCCAAAACAAAAATAGAAATATTAAAACTCAACAATAAAAAAAACAACCCAATTAAAAATGGGCAAAAGATCTGAAAAGACACTTTACAAAAGAATAGATGTAAATAACAAATAAGCATGTGGAAAGATGTTCAACATCATATATCTTGAGGGAATTGCGAATTAAAACACTAATGAATCCCTGCTACACACTTACTAGAACAGCTAAAATAACAAACACTGACAACTCCAAATGCTAGTGAGGATGTGCAGCAACAGGAACTTTTATTCTTTGCTGATGGAAATGCAAATTGACACAGCCTTTTTAAAAGACAGTTTGGCACTTTCTCACAAAGTTTAACTTAATCTTACCATAGATCCAACAATTACATTCCTATTTACTCAACTGATTTGAAAACTTGTGGTCACACAAAAATCTGCTTACAAGTATTTATGGCACTTTATTCATAAGTACCAAAACCCATAAGTAACCAAGATGTCCTTCCATTGGTGAATGGTTACAAAAGCGAAGTACGGTATATCTGTATCACAGAATATTATAGATTCAGCAATAAAAAAGAGTGAGCTATCAAGACATAAAAAGAGATGGGGAAACCCTAAATATATATGACTAAGTGAAGACAATCAGTTTGTAAAGGTTACATATTTAAGATTCTAATTATATAGCATTCTTTAAAAGGCAAAACCATAGAGACAGTAAAAAGATCACTGGTTTCCAGGAGTTTGGGGGAAGGAGGAAAGGACTGAATAGATAAAGGAGAGGGGATTTTTACAGCAGTGAAACTATTCTGTATGATTCCAGACATTCTGTTTTAAAACCTTCATAACTCTATAGCACAAAGAGTCAGTGTTATGCAAATTAAACACCATTTACAAGGTCGGAAGATATCATAAAGCAATGCAGACTGTGAAAGAGAACCTAACTATACAATGTATGAAAGTATCATACTGAGGGAGATAGGGTAAGGATGGGGGAGGGGAAGCAAATTTGAAAATGAGTGGAGTCTGTAAGGCTATAGGCAAAAGAAACTGCACATAAGCACTATACTCTAGTTAATTAAGTTGTGCCCATGGAGGTATGGGTTAATAATTCTAGAAAGATTGTCTGTGTAGGTGGATGGTGGGTGGTGGCAATCAGGTTTCTTTTTGTTGTTGTTGTTTTCTTTTTTTTTTTTTTTTGACTCAACTGCAGTGGCAACCAGGTAACTTACTATTGAAGTGGATATCTGTGTATAGATAAATGAGAAGGAGGTCAGAATGATTCATGTGGTAATGGGTCAGAGCTAGAGATATAAGTGCGAACTCATGTTTTTGCTTAATAAAGATACAGATGGTTATGTAGAGAAATATTCATAGATATGTGTATATACATAAGATAATATATACATGTCTATATTTTTTTGCTATGTCAGCTGACAGGGCCTAGAAGTAGCAATATCCCAGTAACAATGAATGCATCTACCCCAAGATCTTGGATTCTAATACCATTGTTCAATAAGAGGAACCAAGACTCATTGGAGAAAAGGCTGATTTTATTACTGAGACAGAAAATGTGTACGATGAGCCTGGAGTATCTTATAGTGCTAGCAAGTGAGGAAATGCTCAAGAAACAAAACAAAACAAACAAAAAGTCCGTACATTGATGAAGGTGTGTAAAAGAGACAACTCAGGAGCCAACTAAAAGCTTTCAACAGACAAAGCTTGAACAATTTGAAGTAATAAAGTAATATTAGACTACAACACAAAGTATAAAACAAATATCCATAAGTTCTTAGTGATATGAATAAATTATTGAATAATTCAATAAATAGGGGAGAAGGAGCAAATCTCCCCTGTAAAAGAACTCAAAATTACTAATGTCACTACTCTGCTCTGAAGGAGGTGCCCCATAAATCCTCACTCCCTAAGTGTGGGCTGCACATGGTGACTTCTTTTCAAATAGTACAGTATGGGAAGGAAGTGGGGAGCAACTTTATAGCAGACAAACCTGAAAAACAATACCTCAGCTAGGTGAACAAGGTCAATATCAACAACGATAAATCATACTGATCCTATAAACCTTTGATATGATGCAATGAAAATAGTACTTTTTCTCTGAAGTTTTTTCCCAAAGACCCATAACCCCAGTTTAACCATTAACAGAACATCAGACAAATTCCAGTAGAGGGAATCCCATCAAACACTTAACCAGTTCTCAAAAACTGTCAACGTCATAAAAGGAAAAACAAACAAACAAAAACGAAGAAAATCTGGGAAACTGTTGCAGCCAAGAGGAGCCTAAGGAGACATGAAAACTGTGATATGGTACTGTGGATTGGATCCTGGAATAGAAAAAGATATTTGGTAAAAGCTAAGGAAAGCTGAGTAAACTATGGGCTTTAGGTAATAATAATGTATCAGTACTGGTTTATTAATTGTGACGAAAGTGCCATACTAATCATGTGAAATGTTAATAGGAGAAATCTGAGTGCAGGATACATGAAAAATCTCTGTACTATCTTCTTAATTTCTTTGTGTATCTAAAACCGTTCTTCAAACTAAAATCTACTTTAAAAATCTGGTTTGAGAACTAAATCTATTCCAACATAGATGATATAGAATGGAAAAAAATGATAAAATATTTTTGGAGGAAAAAAGGAGAAAATCTAGTCTTGCTAAAGATGTTTGTAACCACTGAGAAAAAGATGTTGGACAATGATAGAACAAGATAGTAGTTCTGTATATGGAGAGTCAAAAACATCACAGAAAGATATGAAGAACGGAAGGGAATCAGCAGGAGAAAAGACATTTCTGATGGAATACAACACAGAAAGCTGATCTGGAGACCAATTTGACTGAAAAATAGTGCTACACAGTAAAGAAAACAGAAATAAATTTGGACCCAACTACACAATTCTTTGAGTAACTAATTCAGAAGTGTGCTACTTTATCAAAAAATACTGTATTTATTCTGCATAACAATGCTATTTGTGACTAAATTTAAATCATTTTATTTTTTACTCAAATTTGGGACTTATTTAACAACTTACTGAACGGAGAGTTGTGCCTTCGATTAGACAAGATAAATAAAACATTTTGGAGCAATTTACAGAGATTGCTTCCAAAGTTTTAGAGTTAAAAAATAAATTTTGCATGCTAATATAAAAGTATGTAAGGTGTGTGGTTAGTAACATGTCTCTTATTTAGCTATCTTTACTCTGTTGCAAGAGCATGATGCTTTTTTAATGAAAAATCAAGTAGAGCAAAGTGTTATCCAGATTTCTCTTACTCCAACAAAAATCAGAAAATAAAAAAGAAAACAATTTTGAAATATTTACATAATATCTTTAAAAAGTTATCTCAGAGGTAACTATATAGTGATTCAAAACAGGACATTCAAAATTACATTTGGATAAAACATCTATTTAGAGTCAAAAAGAGCTGAGTTTTAAACTTGTCATCTGTCATCTACTATCTATGTGGCCTTGAGTGAGTTATGTCACATATTCGAACTCCATTTCCTCTTCTGTAAATTGGTAACGGTAGTTTTTTTTTCTCAGTTTTCTCGTTAATTTTAAATAAGAATACAGGTATGTAATACATCTCAATCTCTTGCACACAGTAAGCCCGAGTAAATGGAAGGTATTATTATTTAAAAATAATGATAAGGCACTTCGTTAATGTTCTAAAATAATATTTATCGTTTTTCACAATACTGTTGTATATGTAAGTATAAATAACCTTCTTGAAAATGGAATGGATAAAGACATGTTCAGGTTTTATAAGCACCACTTAGTAAAGCTCTAAATTTCTGAAGTCTTTAGCCAGCATTCTTGGACAACCTTGTTTTCAGTTGGTCATTATGATAAAGCATACAACACTATTTTTTCCCATCTCATCCTAAAACTAAGATGCTGCTGCCTCTGCATTGCAGGATATTGGGTGGTGTGAAGTGCAATTAATGAAAGAAAGTTTAAATGCACACTGATTCCAAAAATATAGGGTGATAATTCAAGCCCAAACTTGTTTTCAAACTGTGGCACCTCAGAAATAATGAAATCATGAGCAGTGCAAATGAGAGGAACATCATATCAGATGATCCCCACAGTCTTTGCCTTAAAATGTCCAGTGAAAGACCAAGTTTCCAGAACCTATGAACAACAATGGCTTATTAATAAGAGGAGAAACTATGAGACCAGGTTTATCTAAGCCCTCTCAATCTGCATGCCTTTTTTGGAGCATCTGAAATTCAGATTCTATTCATCAAATACTCAGAAGATTTTTCTCCATCTAAAGCAATGACAAGGCTTTTGTGAGCATCACTGGAAATGGACATTTAAATTTTTAGTTGCAGAGTACCAGTCATACATTAATCTTAGAAATGTTTGGTATCATGGCGATAAAGGCGGTGATTCCAGAATATAAACATAGAAAAGGAAGAAAGCATAAACATAATGGAAGAATAAGTCCTGTGTTAACTAAAGGAGTATCAGGAGGGAAAAAAATAAAGAAAAAAATGGAAACATAAAATAATTGTTTTTAGAGCCAATTTTTAAAATGCAACAATAAGAATATGTAACATCAGGCTTGACATTGTCTGAGTACATGATTCCATACATGTTGTGCTTGAGGCATAATATACCAGAGGGAAAAAAGAGTAAGAAAAGAGCATGTGTGAAGGGAGAATACATTTTTAAAATTGAAGCAATAAATTACCTGGGATTTCCCTAGAGACCTGTAAATAGGAAACTGAAAGCATTTCCTTCTATTTATTTTATAAGTACAATAAACTTTATCAGCTTTTAGTATTGGACACTTGTGCAATATTTATAGGCTGCTTACATTCAATGTTATTCAGGAGATAGTATCAGGAGGCTAATGAAAAAGAAAATTGGGGTAAGGTTAGGGGTCTTTTTCCCTTCTGTCCAACAATCAGGATTTATCATAAAGATTTATCATTTTGCTTCCTGGCCCATTCACCAGGGCCACCATAAAGTGTCCTGTCTAGCCTGTGATATAATTGGGTTAGCCACAGACATACAGCTTCCTGGCTCTATAAAAGGTCATTTAAGACAGATTTCTTGCACCAACATAGTAACAGGTGTCCTCTATGTCTCCAATGAAGAGAAATGAATAAAGGAAAGACTGAACAGACAAGAGACTTCAGATGGCTCTGTGTCACACATAGCCAGATCAATGGAGAAAGGTTCTTTGTAAAGTCATCATTTAACAGAAACCTTCAATCACTTGTCAATGACATCAGCTGAGGTGGCACACATTGGACCTTAAGAGCAGTCAGGGTGTAGAGTTAGCAGTGGTTAAGAACAGTTTATCCAGGATTTAAATTTATTTACATAATGCAAATTTCAAGTGTGTTGATCAAGGTACATAAACTTAAAATTTTGGCACACTCAAACTACAGAAATGAAAGTATCCTTTCATTTCTGGTGCGTCAAAAATGTTTTTCCCATTTATGTAGCTTTCATAGATTCCTCAGACCTTCCATGGGTTAAAGGGTGGTGGCTGCTTCCATTCCTGAATCTTTATAGAAGTTTGTACAGATTGGCCTGCTTTCATCTTTTCATCCATTGGCACTATCTTGCTATTGCCATCAATTTAGCAAATTGTGCTCACAATTTTGTCTCAAGCTGTTTCTCATATTTTTATAGGTAAAGATTAATCTTTTAATAAATTTAGAATATTAAGAACAAATAAAAGCAATCTTTGCTATAACATTTTATATAATTGCTAGGAATTTATAAAAATAATTCAAAACCAGCTGGGTGCAATGGCTCATGCCTGTAACCCCAGCACTTTGGGAGGCCGAGGCGGGTGGATCATCTGAGGTCAGGAGTTTAAGACCAGCCTGACCAACACAGTGAAACCCTGTCTCTACAAAAAAACAAAAATTAGCCAGGCATGGTGGCAGGCACCTGTAATCCCAGCTACTTTGGAGGCTGAGGCAGAAGAATCGCTTTAACCTGGGAAGGGATTGCAGTGAGCCGAGATCGTGCTGTTGCACTCCAGCCTGGGCAACAGAGTGAGACTCCGTCTCAAATAATAATTCTTCAAAACCAACACTTTAAAATCTCAAATCCTTTGACAGACTGCTTTGGAATATTAAAATAAAACATAAAGAAACTCTTTTTATAAGCATAAGTAATGAATATGTTCTACAAATTCAAACCAGAGACAACTACAGAGGGAAATTTAGACAGAAGTCTTACTTGTTATTATTATACAAACATCTGGCAAGGGCACCAAGTACAAAAAGCCTACAAGCAATGGTCAACTTTAGCCAGTTGATCTGTGTAGGAATAAAGATCGCACATGAAAATTGCATAAGTCATTGGATTTCATAACAGTATCTCTTTATAGTTTTCTAAATCTCACATCCCTAAGTAAAGAGAGGCTCTGCGGTCAGTCAAACTATAATAATAATTCCTAATATTTTAGAAGGCAACGACAAAGTCTACACAGTACTCTTTTATGGCAGCTAGAACTGTAATGAGAAATAGATATTTAATGAAGTTTGCTTTGATCTTGCTTTTGCTTTTTTTGTTGTTTTTATTTTATTATTTTAACTTGGGTAAACAATTGCACACATCCTTCAGGGCCCACTTAACCTGAGTGACAATGAGATTGGGAGACTATATTATGCCTTCCACCCCTAGGGTCCCATTGTAAGGTAAAATTTCCAATCTCTAATCTATTCCAGATTTCCAACTCTCTAAGAAAACAGAATCTGAATTGGAGTTTGGATCAGCTGTTTTGCAGATTATTGAACTTGGTAGAGAATTTTGTTCAGATGCTGCCAGTCCTGGGAAGTCCATGGAGTCTGGTTTCATTCAAATTCCCACTAGGATGAATGCTCCAGGAGAGCAGGGAATTTTATACTTTGTTCAGTACTGTGTTCCCAGTGTCTTATGCTCAATGAATATTTGTTCAACAAATGAATAAACCCTGTGAACTTTCTTGGAGTCTACAAGAATATTTCATTACATCTCAGGTTTTCTGGGAATTCTGAAAAGCACCCAACACCCTGCGATGGCTGAACTGGAAAGGGAATGTTGGCGGGTGCAACACTGTTTCATAGGGTCAGTTGCAAGCATCATAAAGAATATCATACCAATATTATAGGTCCTTGGAAGTAATAAATTGTACATTTAATGCATTATGAAATTGTAGTCCATATAACATTTTTGTTCTCTTTGTCTTTTGGCTAGGTCCAAGAACAAAGAGGGCAAAATTTAGCAAATAACAAGGAATAGCAAGGCATGTGAAAATTAGTTCAATTTTTTTTACATGACAAACATTATCAAATATAAACAGTAAAGACGGTTTTAATGAAGCATTTTTTTGAGTGCTTATTCAAATTTCCCCTGTAAAGAATTTTTTTAACCATTGTTAGAGACCACTTTTACTAAAATTCCAATAGGCTGGGTCAAATTCCAACAAAATCAAATGTCACTAACACAGAACACACAGCAGTGTAACTGAACAAAGAAAACTTGTTTGGGACTGATTTTCCAAATATAACTATTATTATACTTAGCCATTAGCCATTTTATCTATCTGATGTTCTGTTTCTGTTGAAATGACAGCTAGTCACTGAATTCTTCTCAGTATTTACCTTGTGGCTGTTCTCAACCTGAGAGGCTATCATGTTTTTATCTATAAACAGATGCACTATTCTAATGACAACCTTCAATTGTTCATAAATCACATGTGAAGAACCTTAAAGCATCCTCAAAACAACTTTTGTGTCCTGAAATATACCAGCCCATAGTAATCTAGCCAAGTAACACAAAAACACCATGTTAAAGCACAAACAATCACAACCTTAAAGCACACCTAATTTCAAGGAGAACTGATCTTCCACATATTTATTCTTTCTAGAACAACCTATGACTTATGAGGGTTCCATACTGCTGGGCACATCCTGGTGGAAAATGAACCCTCAATAATATGTAGGTTTGCATGTGCTCTCTTGCACCAGTTTCAAATGTTATGCCATAAACTCTGAATTTGTGGCAGTGTAAATGCTTTCTTTCCATACCTGTATGCACAAATTTCTTTGTCATCACTACTGATGGTCTGTATATCTAAGCTCTGTTTACTGTGTACAAATTATTATGCATAAATAAGGAGTACATATAATAGAGTTATGGCTTTATGACCTTCAAAATCAACATAGATATCATCAGATCTGAATATTATCTGATAATCTAATATGGAAACAAGAATTGTTTTTAAAACTGTATCAGCTGTTTATCCATTTAGTTGGTCAAAAAGTATAGAGATAAGCCTGTTTAGGTTTACAAAGTTTAAGATAGTCAAATTTCCAGCAACAGAAAAAAACAGATTAAGGATTCCTAAGGTAAACAGTATTTAATTGTAATGTTTAATTTAAATGTAACTAAATAAACCTGATAAATTCACTGAGAAAGTTAAATATTTGTTTATTTGATGTCAACCAGCAATTTAGAAGCAACTAGATATTTGTCTAAATTTTTTTTAATAACTTAAAATTTGCATATATGAATCCAAACATTTGGCTTCCTGTCTGCATATCAGCATTTTAATGTCCATGGCTAGCTTTATGTAGAAATGGTCTAAGCAAGAGTGAAAACTCCAAAATGAAGGAACCGTAACATTAAGGCCCAAGCGAATTCAGAGGAAACTGATTACAGGGCATATGCTTATCCTTGTTCTGCCCACCCAATGAGATCTCAGTACAGTTCCTCCCATCAGAGCCCCCAAGCCACATGTGATGCTTTGTCATGAAACCTGTAGTGCTTTAAGCATTCTCATTTCAATCTCAGGGAAATAAATAAGATCCTATCGAGGGTTTGAAAATCTGAGGTCATTTTGACAGAAAAATTGCAAATGCACCTCCTAAGTTGCATTCTGGAAGAGAAAACCCAAGGGCCAACTGTGTATGACTCAGTCCATTTTATTAAGCAAAATTTCCCTTTCATCTATATTTGATTAAATAAGAATCCAAACAGCTGTACCCTTTGTTGGCACAGATAAGCTGCCGTATTTCTTTATACTTAATCTCTACGGTCCCAGGAAATCACTACCTAATCATTGATTCCATCTACTTTCATTCAGCATTTTAAAAATGTTGGTTAGAACTGCCAAACTAACTTTTTCAATTGTTCCAAGAAGCATTTGCCTTATTCTCTAATAGAAGAAAGACATATTTTAGAAGCCAGTGAGTAGATCGTGAAGGCTCAGGCAGTCATCACCATTTTTTATTTATTATTTGTGAAATATCTGGTACTTAGTGCAGGGATAGAGTTTAAAAAACACATAGATCTTAGTCAAGAAGCTAATGACCTATGACAGACAGAGCAATTTATTCATAAAATACATCTGTAAAAAGAAGGATCTTAAAACTTAGGTTGGAATGGTGCTTTGGATTCTTTTCAATTTGGAAAGGGTAGTGGAGGAACAATTTTAATGATAAAGCATCAATGAGGCAATTTGCCAAGGAAGTGAGAAATTGAGTTCTCCAGAAAAATTGGAAATTCTTTTATGACTTTATGCATTTATTTGATTTGAAGAATTTATGACGTATTGCCTGATTATATGGTGAGTATATCATATTTTCCTACCCTGCTTCAAGGAAACACCCATTATATGTGGACTTTCTTAAAATCAGGGACCAGTGATTATTTCTCTCAGAGTGCATTATACATAGCATATGCTCAGTAAATTCTTGTTAAGTGAATAAATGAATGCGGGTAATATGTATTCAAAGAGACATGGTAAGTCCTTGAAAATAAAAAAACATTTTGGTAAGGAGATGAGTTCGAGCAAGCAGAGTTAGATAGCCTATGAACAGAAAACTAACAAACAGAGCCCCATAAAGTACAGGGTAAGAATATGTTGCTCTATGCCTTAAAGTGTAACTTCTCTTGCCATATTTTGGAAAGATTTCAACACAAATTTAAATCACTTTTCAGTAAGTATGTTGACACTGGCTTTGAGTTCCTTACAAAGAGCTGGCATTGGATGTAAAAACATTATTTTATTTAGGTCAGATATATGCAAATTAATTTGCATTCTGCAATGTTCCTGATTTTAAAGATTAAATAAAGATACTTATATAATTAAAAAAATGTTTCCACATTTTCAGACTTCGATAAGGATAGGACTGTATACGGTT
Organism: Cacajao melanocephalus; assembly: GCA_963573385.1. Taxonomy (NCBI): domain Eukaryota; kingdom Metazoa; phylum Chordata; class Mammalia; order Primates; family Pitheciidae; genus Cacajao; species Cacajao melanocephalus. Next base: position 99,393 of record CAUYLG010029030.1, read on the forward strand.
AACCCTGGGAAGATTATGAGCAATAAGAGCCAAACTGGAGATGAGTGAGGAGCAGAGGAATAGGGATGGAAGAAAGGACACACACTCGCATGGTTTGGATGTTTGTCCTCTACAATTATCATGTTACAATGTGATCCCCAGTGTTAGAGGTGGGGTCCTAGTGGGAGATTTGGGTAATGGAGGAAAGAGATCCCTCATGAATGGCTTGGTACCCACATCGCAGTAATGAGTGAGATCTTGTTCTATTAGTTTAAGCGAGAGCTAGTAGTTTAAAAGAGCCTGGCAGCCAGGTGCAGTGGTTCCCACCAGTAATCCTAGCACTTGGGAAAACTGAGGTGAGAGGATCGCTTGAGCCTGGGAGTTTAAGCCCAGCCTGAACAACATGGCAAAACCTTGTTTCTAAAAAATATGCAAAAATTAGCCAGGTGTGGTGGCATGCATCAGTGGAGTACTGGTGCACTGTTACTCAGGAGGCTGGGATGGGAGGATCTCTTGAGCCCGGGAGGCAGAGGTTGCAGTGAGCTGAGATCATGACACTGCACTGCAGCCTGGACAACAGAGTGAGATCCCGTCTCAAAAGCAAAAACAGAAAAGAGCCTGGCCCCTCCTCCTCTCTCTCTTCCTCCCTCTCTCGCCCTGTGACGTGGCCTGCTACCCCTTTGTCTTCTGCCATGAGCAAAAGCTTCCTGAGGCCTCACCAGAAGCCAAGAAGATGCTGGTGTCATACTTGTACAGCCTGCAAATTAATTAATTTGCAGCCAAATTAATCTCCTTTCTTGATACTTTTTCCAGTCTCAGGTATTCCTTTACAGCAATGCAAAATGGATATACACACACACACTCAATGGGACAAACATGGAACTAAATTTTCTGTCCTCTCAGTGGTTCTTTATGATATCTCTGCATATAGAAATTGAGCTTCATGAGCTCAGATGCGTGTCTCAGTCACATGGTTAACTCCTCTGTGCTGTACTAACACAGCCAGATTGCCATGTACTCATTGCATGTCAACAGTATGCATACTTCATTTCTTTTCTGGAGTGAACTCACAAATTAGGCTGTAGAGGTGCACTTGCCTATAATTTTATTCCTATCTCCAGAATAGAACAGAAAGAATGAGCAGCCTAAAGAATCCAGCTTGATTGGATATAAAGAGGAGACCATGATGACAACTGGAATGCCCATTGGTGCGAGGCAACGTAAAGCCAGATTGATTTGCCTGGGACCATCACTGGCTGAGCAAACCTATTGGTAATTCATTTTGTCTATTTTGGGGAGTAACGTTTTTCATAACTCTGGAGTTGAACCCTAAATATGCCTTTCCACCTCTCCAGCTAATTTGCCAAATGAGGCAAGAAGATGATTCGTGAAAGTCCAACATGTACCTTAATAGCATGTCAAGGGAATCTTGACTTAATGAAATACCAAATTCAGGTTTCTCCTCAACAGGATTCTGACTAGAAATAACATTGTAACCACAGAAACACTCATTCAATGAATGGTCATGGGAGAAATGACAGCACAACGCCATTTTAAAAGGAAAAAAAAGAGAATTCCTGCCAAATTTGATATGGAGAAGGATTTTTTTCTCAACAAAAAAGGCACTACAATGTGCTAAGAAAGGAAGATTTAGATTTTTTTCTCTTTCTACAAGTACACATTTTCTCTCTTTTATTCATTCATCAGATATTTTTTGAATGCCAGCCATATTCCAGGTACTGTTCTAGGCACGGCAGTAAACAAAGCAGATTGAGTCTCTGTTGTCTAATGAGGAAACACAAATGAAGACACCTTATATGTAAAAAAAAGTGTGAGATGTAAATGAAAATAAAATGGGGAAAGGAGATAGAGCATGATGATAATGTCAAAAGAATGAAATTTATTATGACCAACAAAGACCTCCATGAAAACATGACAATTGTGCTGAGATCCCAAGGAAGCGAGGAAACAGCAGATTTCTCATGTGGAACAAGGGAATAGCCTGTGCAAAGGCTCTGCAGTGGGAATGTTTTGGGCAACAGAGCAAAGGTGAAGAATATTGAAATAGAATAAAGAAGGGTGAGAAAGTTGGGTGACAAGAGTGGGGTAGGGTAGTGGGATCAGATCATGAAGGAATGCATGGTGTTATAGAAGGACTTGTAGTTTGAGTGATAAAGGAATCCTTTGGAGGTCTTGACCAGAAGAATAATATGACGTGTCATGAGTTTTAGAAGGATTACACTAGCTGTAATATGGACATGAAATCGTATTGGGGATTACATGAAAATCAGGGAGACCAATTAAGGAGACTATCACGATAATCCAGACAGAAGAAGATAGTGACTTGGGCCAGGATGGTAATAATGAAAAAGGAAAGAAGGAAGGGAGGGAGGGAGGGAGGTTTTCAATATATTTCGAAGGCAGACCTGACAGGATTTGCTGATGAGATGAATGAGAGTGGCTGGTATAGTGCATTATTGGCATATGAATAAATAAATATTAATCAAGTAAAACAATCAGTCAAATCCAATTTGCTTGTTTTTTTTTTTCCAGAGAAATTTGAGTTTAGAGAAGTAAAAGTACTACTTCTTTTCCTTACAACTGTAACATTTTGGATTTACATAGCAGTCCCTTCCACGGTGGTTTTGTTGTTGGTTTGTTTGTTTTGTCTTTTGTTTGTTTGCTGGTTTTTGAGACAAGGTCTTACTCTGTCACCCAGGCTGGGGTGCAGTGGCACAATCACAGCTCACTGCAGTCTCCACTTCCCAGGCTCAAGCCATCCTCCAACCTTGACCTTCCAAAATGCTAGTATTATAGGCATGAGCCACCACATTTGGCCTGATGGTGTTTTTGATGATCTTTTGATATGTCAACGTGTCTAGGCTACAGTCTTGTTATTCAGTAAAACAGTAATCTAAGTGTTGCTGTGATGGTATGTTACAGACGTGATTAAAGCCCATAATAAATTGACTTTAAATAAGGGAGATTATCCATTTGGTTAGGCCTGACTCTATTAGTTGGTTTTTTCTTTCTTTCTTTCTTTTTTTTTTTTTTTTTGAGACAGAGTCTAGCTCTGTCTCCCAGGCTGGAGTGCAGTCAGCTCACTGCAACCTCTGCCTCCCGGGTTCAAGTGATTCTTGTGCCTCAGCCTCCTAAGTAGCTGGGACTACAGGCACACACCACCATGCCCAGCTAATTTTTGTATTTTTTGTAGAGACAGAGTTTTGTCATGTTGGCCAGGCTGGTCTCTAATTCCTAACCTCAGGTGATCTGCCTTGCCTCAGCCTCCCAAAGTGCTGAGATTACACTTATGAGCCACTGCACCTGGCCCCTACTCTATTAGTTGAAAGGTCTCAAGAGCAGAGCTTAGGATCTTCTCTGATGAAAAAGGTGTTCTGCAGTGAGTGTCTTCCCTGATGAAGAAGGTATTCTGCCTGTGGACAGCAGCTTCAACACATGCCTGAGAGTTCTGACCCTGTCCTTCCTAACGTCCTGCCCTATAAATTTCAGACTTGCTGAGCCAGACTCCACAATCACATAAGCCAATTCCTTTTGCAATAAATCTCTTAATGTAACATCCTGCTGGTTTTGCTTCTCTGTTTGAACCCTGGCTAATGAGAGCTGAGTTAAATTCTTCTAGTTTAAGCTACCAACAGGAAATAAGTTATAAGTCACCTGTTAGAGCTCTCACTAATTCTTGTGGTCTACTCCTTTGTTTAGACATATAAAAAACATACGGCTGGAAAGAAAATTCAGCCATATCCATACAAATAAGATGATCAGTAATATGTTTATTCAATAACAGAATCATCATAGGATTAGAATGCATTTTTAAAAACTAGCAATAAGTTAGGCAATGAGTTAGTCTGGTTGTGTTTGAGACAGTCACCTTAATAGCAGATGGCATAATTAGTATAGATTTTATGAATTATATCTCATGGACCATTTGCCTCCCTTCTCCCACAGTGTAGGCTGTATAGGGAATAGTGGTCAGGAGGTAGAGGAGGAAGCCTATGCAGGTACAATGGCCAGATGATTCAATAGAGAGGGCATTAATTGGGAGAAAGAAAACTTGGGTTTTTACCTTGGCTTTTATTTTAGTTAGGTTCTCTTAATCAGAAAGAACAATGTCTCACTCAGGTTATCTGAAGGAGAAGGAAGTTTGTTACAACAACCGAGACACTGATTGGAGCTGGGAGTGGAACTAGAGGGAGGACAGCTTCAGAGAGCCCCCCTTCATACCTGCTACCTTTTGATGAACTATACGAATCTCTCTCTCACTGGGCCTTCACATCTTTGCCCATCTACTTCAACCTCCTCTCCAAGCCACTTGCATTTGTTGGGCCTGAGTTTAAATTACAGCCTCTGCTTTCATTGCCTAGGCTCAACCTCATGCATGGTTGACTACATAGCCTCTTTCAACTCTTCTTCCACTACTAACTCTGCCATTTTCACATTTTCTAAATCAAATTTTCAAGAAAAGGGAGAGAGAGAATCTGTTTGTTCCAAATACAAAGAAAGTGGTTGTTAAAGGTTAAGTGTAAAAGGTCAGGACATAGGTTATTGGCCACCCACAAAGGCTGTAGTTGAAGTAGAAGAAGGAGGACAGCTAAAATGTGACATCCATAGTCAAAAGCTACTGTTATCTAACCTTTCTGTGCATCAGCACCTTGACATGCCTGCCTCTCTTGGTTCTGCAAAATTGTAAGGGGTCTTTTCTTATCTCCAGCCTATTTTTCCCTCTATCCTTGTAGCTACTTCTTTCCCACCCACTCTTATAGATCAATCTTAAAAGGGTTACATCCTGGTTTTTATTCTCCTTTAGAGACTCCCTGGAAGAACTCTGTGTAATCAAAAGAAGTCACTGGAATAGGTAAAGCTGAGGAGGACGGACGAGGATATTTCAAGTAGTTAGCATGTTCAAAAGCCTGGAAGCAGGTAGAGTTTTCCTTTTACCTAAGGAGAACTCTGTTCAGAAATTTAGGTAGATATTTGCATGCAGTTGGTTTATTAAGAAGTTCCAGAACAACACCTATAAAAGAAGCAGTACTGGGTAAAGAGACAAATTGACACAGACCTATGAGATCTCTGGAGCTCAGACCTATAAGAGGTCTGGAGCTGGGATATCCCTTCAGATTTGTCCACATCAAAACAAGAAGGTTTGACCTGAGTAGTCCTGCACCGAGTCACTGGATTGGACTATTCTTGGGAAGGAGTGTAGACTTGGACAAGTTAGGTCTCTTTGACCAAGGATAATTTCCAGTGACTGCAATAGCTATAGTCTGCCAGAAGCCAACAGTTTGGTAGCTGGGGGAGGAATGCATTAGTTCTGAAGAGGAAATCTGAGTGGTATACCAGAGCATCCAATCCAATATAAGCCAATCCTTGCATCCCTTGGATTCACATGATTTTAGTAAGTTTATTCAATCTGGGAAGAGTTCCTTCAAGTTTCTGGTTGGTCTCTTTTTCTGGGAAACTTTTCAAAAGAAAGATGAGTAGCACAAACTATATAGCTTTTGCCAATATAGCTGGTTTTACAGCTGAAACTGAAACTCATTTTCTCCCTCCTCTACAACCTATTCCAGATGATTTTCACCCTAATTTCGCACCTCTGATAGTCTAGATGGCTCACCTGGTGGGGTTACACAGACAGTCATCCCTGAGTGCCTAGGCTTCTGGTAACCACACCAGACTGTGGCTGCTGTACTGTCCATTTCCTAACAAAATCAGCAAAGTATCAAGAGATGATCCAGCAGATAACCTGACAACCAAACTTATTCTTTCCAGACCCCACCGTGTAGCCCTAGATCCTCCTACTGGCCAGGATCAATTACCTCTGCCAATATTTTCTTTTATTGCTTACTGGACTCTTGACATGAAGAAACTTAAATGACCCTATAGCAGCCATGCTTAAAGTTTAATGGGACTGATACTGGGCCCCTGGTAAAACAATTTCCCCTTTGGAATTCAGAACCTAGTTTAGAATCCACAGAACCAAAACATGCATTGTTGAGGAAACATTTCTCAATTGAGTCACTCACTAGGAGTAATGATAAATGGCGCCATCCTGGACCCACTGGAGAATAGAATTACAAAAGGGTTTTTGATTCAGGGTAAATATTACATCCTGACAGATAATGCCCCATCTGTGCAAGGTATCATCTGCAAGCCAGTACCTAAGCTGCTCTTTTAAAAGTTGATTCCATTACCTTTCAGACCTGCAACTTCCAAGTGGTACAGAATGTAACACACTCAATAGATACATGGTTATGTGTGCGCTGCTACAACATTATTATTTGGTCTGAGGCTATGTTACACCGTATATGGTGTGGGTAGATATTCCATAATATTTTTGTAAACCTTCTGATGGTGCTGGCTGAGGCTTTGTGGTAGGAAAAGGAAACTCATACCAGAATATGTGCCTTTTCCAGTCGAGATGAATCACTACCTTTCCCAGGATAGAAAGGTTCCAGTGTAATCAACTTGCCACCAAGTGGCTGGCTGGTTTCCCTGAAGGATTTTGCTGTATCAGAGACTCAGTAATGATCTCTTTTGCTAGCAAGTTGGGGAATCAGCAGCTAGATGGAGTTGGAAAACAATACCTAAATCAGCCTTGGTTAGTGAAGACAAATGCCACTGAGGCCATCCCTTGGCAATGATGAGTCTCTTCATGCATCCGTTAGGCCAGCACTGTGGAGGCCAGTCAGATGCTGATGACATCAACTGGCTGAGTCATGTTGTCTGTTTAATGCCTCATTCTTGGTGAATGTTTCCTAGTGGGCACTACCATGAGATGCAAAGATTTTCAAATTTCCAACCTACAGCCACAAGCAGAGGCATATACCTCTTTCCCAGATCTTTTTTTCTATGATCTTTCTATCTCTCTTCTTCTGAGCCCCCATCCAATCAGCCAAACAAGAGGTTACTTCCTGTAAGTTCCTATTTATTCTTATATTCTGAAACTCATTTTCTCCCTCCTCTACAACCTATTCCAGATGATTTTCACCCTAATTTCGCACCTCTGATAGTCTAGATGGCTTACCTGGTGGGGTTACCCAGACTGTCATCCCCAAGTACCTAGGCTTCTGGTAACCACACCAGACTGTGGCTGCTTTACTTGTGTACACTGCTACAACATTGTTCTTTGGTCTGAGGCTATGTTACACCATATATGGTGTGGGCAGATATTCTATAATATTTCTGTAAACCTCCAGCCATAAAAATGGCTGTAACCATCTCACACTCTAAACACTGAAAGGGTTACTCCTCATTGCTGTCTCTCAGGGACACCATCAGAAGGTTTACAGAAATATTATAGAATATTTACTCACACCAAAAGTGTAAGTGTAGGGTAGCAGCAGTGCTTTCTCAGCTTAGACACCGATAGAGAGCCAACCTATTCATGAACCAGGCTTAACATTTTCTTCCTTTGTCAGTGGTCAAAAGGGACCCCTATGTGGCTATAGGGAAAGGCAACAGTATAGAAAGGAGCTTAGGGAATGGTGATGGTATAACAGGGGTGAGCTTAGGAAAGGTGGCAGTATAACAGTGGTAGGTTATCTGGAGGTCTGTGTCCTCTGAAACTTACTTGTGTCTTTTGGCTCTGCTGATTCCCAATCCCAGATATATCACTTCAATATTACAGTGGATTACTATTGGTACATCTTAACATTATGATTTGATAGAGGTTGGAAATACCATAAGTTAGGATGGGCAGTTCTGGCTGCATGGTCAATTGATGTCCCATATTTTCTGTCTACCAAGTTCCAGTGGCAAATCATGTTAACAGAGCCCTTTTTTTGCTAGAAGTCTCAATTGAAGTTGGCAGTCTTTTGTGTCCCTTGACGAATGAGTTGAAACAGTATTTTCAAGTATGAAATATGCTGTCCCTAGAACCCAAAGAAGGCTTTAAAAAGTGTCACTTGTTTCTCAGGGGTGGACAATATGAGATGCATTAGACTGTCCTTTTCTTTAGAAAAGATGTTCTGGCATGTCCCAAATGTCTATATTCCTAAAAACAGATATGTCAGGTCTTTGAATCTTCATTAGATGTATCTCCTGTTCTTTGGAGTACATGTATGTGTCTTACCAAAACCTCCAATGTACTTGCCATTTATTCCTCTTTCAATCCAATTAACATGATGTCATTGAGACAATGGACAAAGATAATGTTCTACAGGGAATAGAGCCTTAGTTAACATAGCACAGGGCAAAACCATTATATGCTGCCCACTTCACATGAACACACACTGCCTCTGATTCTTCTTTCTGAAAAAGATGGAAAATAAAACACATGTTTCAGATCAATGACCACATGTCATGGATAAGAGGCTGTGTTAATATGTTCTAGCAAAGACACCGCAGCCCAGCAGTTGTAATTAGGGATGCTAACCTCCTGATATCTGCAAAGATCTACCTGTTTGTTTGTTTGTTGGTAGAATCTAGACTGGTGATTTGAATGGAGGATATGGTACCACTAATTAATCCATCTGATTGCTCCCAGATATGACTGTCATATTTACCAATTGATAAAGGGATATGCCAGTCCAAAGGCCAAAGAACAAATACAGCAGTTCTACCAACAAGTATGCTTATTTCAATTTTACATTTAGGCCGGGTGTGGTGGCTCACGCCTGTAATCCAAGCACTTTGGAGGCCAAGGCGGGCGGATCACCTGAGGTCGGGAGTTCAAGACCAGCCTGACCAACATGGTGAAACCCTGTCTTAAAAAAAGAAATAATCATCTAGTGAGTCCATAGACCTAGTGAACTCACTGTGAAATGAAACTTGGCCAGGGCTCCACTTATCAATTGGTCCCAATATTCTACTTTGAGGGCTCATGGTGTTTCAGGTCCCTGGATACCAACATCAACTTCGACTCTGTGTATAACACTACTCAAGATGACTGAACATTTCCACTTTTCCAGGGCACAACAATCCAAGTAGTCATAGGCACCTTGAGGAAAGACTAAGGGAATCATTATCACATGTGTTTAACATGGGGTTGCAAGTGTATTTTTCCTAGAAAACTGACCTCTCCACTAAGCAGTACAATCTGACTGAGAACTGACTCAGGTTCCAGAAATTGGACGACGGATTTTGACTTTTTATTGAGATAAGTGCCCTCAACGTCCTGATTATTCACCTTTGATTTATTTGACTGCATTCATGAGGCATATTCTTGTTGACTGCCCATAGGCACACTAAGTTCCATTAACCATCTCCATGGACTGTTACTCAGACTGATAATTTATTATCGTAATAGTGATCACCTTGCAACTAATAGTTAAATGCTACTACCTGACCTCTATTATTTTGGCATCCTCTTCATTGCTATCATGATTCCCAGTTCTATAAAAGCATCTTCTACTATCAACTCTGGTCTACAGAAGCCGGCCACCACTGAGCTTCTCATTTATGCTAGTTCCCCTCTCAGCAGTACATTTCTTCTTCTTCTTCTTTTCTTCTTCTTCTTCTTCTTCTTCTTCTTCTTCTTTTCTTCTTCTTCTTTTCTTCTTCTTCTTTTCTTCTTCTTCTTCTTCTTCTTTCTTCTTTCTTCTTTCTTCTTTCTTCTTTCTTCTTCTTCTTTTTTGAGACCGAGTCTCACTCTATTACTCAGGCTGGAGTGCAGTGGTGCAATTTTGGCTCACTGTAGTCTTAAATTCTTAGGCTCAAGTGATCCTTCTACCTCAACCTCCCACATAGCTAGGACTATAGACATGCATCACTATGCTCAGCTAAGTTTTACATTTTTGGGTTTTTTTTTCTTTGTAGAGACAGGGTCTCACTATGTTTCCCAGGCTGGTCTCAAACTCCTGGCCTCATCTGTACATTCTATATCACTCTGGTAAATGGAGTACCCTGGGGACCCTTAAGAAACATGGTTAGCAGATGGGTTTACTGCTTTATGCAGTAGAGCCACTCTAGCATTACCAATCCCCTGAACCTTTTGATCCTTTCTTTTACTGTGTGTTATGGAAGTTCTGATGGTTTTAATTAGTAAAAGCCATATCTTTTTCCAGGTTCCTAAGAGTCACTCCAACAGCATGTTAGCACTGTCCATTGGATCCTTGACAAGATATTAAAATGCTCTGTCAATAGAGAGGGTTATAAATTTGTTCTCCTTTATTGAAATTTATGTTGTAACCGCCCCCCCTCCCTTGATCCAGGACCTCAGGATCAATTTTTTTTTTTTTTTTTGAGACAGTTTTACTCCATCGCCAGGCTGGAGTGCAGCGGCGCGATCTCGGCTCACTTCAACCTCTGCCTCCTGAGTAGCTGGGACTACAGGCGCATGCCACCACACCCAGCTAATTTTTGTATTTTTAGTAGAGACAGGGTTTCACCATGTTGGCCAGGATGGTCTCAATCTTTTGACCTCGTGATCCGCCCACCTCGGCCTCCCGAAGTGCTGCGATTACAGGCGTGAGCCACCGTGCCCAGCCAGGGTCAATTCTCATGTATTTTCTCCCAGTTTCTGCTGATACATGTTGGCTAGGTCCCACAGCTTTAGGATGTAGTTCCTTTTCTCCACTAGTAGACAACCAAACACTTAGCCAATTATGTGTTGACTAGTTATTGGTCTAATAACCAGGAGGAAAAGTGGAAATAGGTAGTGGGTAAAGGAAAAGAGAAATGTAGCATATATTATCTTATAATATTGCAAGAAAAGGGGGAGAGACAGCTTTTTACTCCTGTGAGTTCAGAGGAAACTAAGGATTCAAGATTTTCAAGTGCATGAACCCAGTTGACCCCATCCCAAGTCTGACAGCTTCACTCCTTTCCAATTAAGGTCCTAACCTTGATGAAGCAGATTTGTCAGAGTTGACATATCCTTCTTCTCTGGAGCTCTGCTATACTTTAAACCTTTTTCTGGGTTTGGTCCTCAGGGTTTCTATGCTCAGGCCTTCTGGCTTTCACACTTTGCTCTATGTGGTAGATTAATCAATCTCATGTCTTCATTGCTTTTCTCTAATGACATGACAGCACTCAGCCAAAGCCATCTGAATCCACAATCTTTATAATTACTTCTTTCCTAGAACTTTTCAAATGTTTGAAGCAGTACACCCATCAGTACATTTCCTTTCAGTATTCCATCTCAGTTTGCTACTGATGAAATATTTAACATTTGCTACAGCATTCCATGAGCTATCAAAATTCACCTACCACCAGTAATGAGGTCCTCACCGCCAACCTGCAACCTCCAAAATCTCATTTTAGAGTCACTGCCTAGCATCACTCTGGTACCAACTGTTTTAGGTCAGACTTCTCAGGAAACAGATAGATTTGAATGCATATTTATGGAGAAGACTCTTGGAAAGAAAGCCACTTGTCAGAGAGTGAAGGGAGCAGGATAAGGTGGAGAAAGAAGTTAAAACAGCAGTCCAGTTCCAACAGAGGACTCAGCCAATTCTATGGGAGAAGCTCTTGAGCTGCAGTGGCCTCTGAGTTGTCCCTCTTGGACCAAAAGGGACTGGACCTTACACCCTGCACCAATCAGTCATGTATAACAGGCTGTTCCCAGAGGGTGTAACTTTGTGCCTTGTACCTCCTTCTGGTGGAGGGCAATTCTCCCAGAAATTCTCAGCTATAACTGGGCAACAACTAACAATCTTGGCAGCTGTGGAAATGTATGCCTCGATATGAAAAGATGGATATATGTGGGGTACCATGAGATCTATTACTGTATATGTTTTGCTGAGCTACCAGCAGAGCCCAAGTATAGAGTAGGAGAGGGAGAGAGGTACGGGATAAGACCAGATGGGTAAGGCCAGACCAGGAAGGGGTTTTGCTTACAATGGCAACCTCCAAAGGGTAGTAATGCCCAGTAAGCACTTCAACATACAAATATGGAGTTCAAGAGAAGCACTTGATACAGAATTACCTTAGGCCTAAGACATAAAATTGAGAGTCATTAGGGAAAGCCAGGTTACCAGAGCTTGAATTCCAGCTCCACCCATATCAGATATAGGACCATGCCAAACTACTTTGAATTATCTGAACCTCAGTTTCTTCATCTGTAAAACCCTGAAAAGGGTCGTTATGAGGAATAAATGAGATGATTCATACAATGCACTTAAATACTGCATGGCACATTGTAAGCATCCAGTAAATGTTATGTATTATTATCACTGGCATATAAATGGGGATTGAGAGGCAAATGAAAGAATTATGGAGAATTTGCAGGAGAAAAAGAAAAAAGATGGCAGAGTATCATTAGTGATATATCAGAGAATAAGAGTAGACTAGAGATCTGGAAAAAGGAATTAAAAATAAACAACAACAACAACTAGAGACAAGACTTCTTCCCTGTCTCTTGATCCTTTTTAATCCGTTTCCTGAATGTGTCCACCTCTATGTCTAAGAGGCACCTGAACTTCATTCATCATAAATCTGAATTCATTGCCTTTCTCCAGAAACATATTACTTCCCTGGTATTCTCATGCTTGGTGAATGAATACACCACTACCCTCCTGGCACTCAGGTCAGCTCCAAATTTACATTTTGTGCTTTTCCTAGAACCTAAGAATTATAAGTTATTATTTTTCTCTCTCAATTAACCAGCAGTGCATGTTATCCCACCTCCACAATATCTTACTTTCTGTCACCTTTAACATTGGGCATTAAGTAGTTTCTTTGCCTCTACCTTTTCACCTTTATCTGCCCATTACTGTTAATATTATATCTTTTTAAAAAATATGTATGAGATATATATATATATATACATATATATATACATATATGCATAATCATGTCATGTCCATGTTCAAAACCCTTCAGTGACTTTCTATTGAGTCAAATTTCCTTGTGACTTGCAAAGTCCTTGATGATTTGCCACATCTGCCTATGAAGCTTCATTCTTGCCATCACTTCAGTCACCAAATGTTCCAGACACATGGAACTACTCCAAGTCCGCAAACAAATTACAGTTCCTCAATCCTGATCTCATCTCTACAGCCTTGAGGAAGCAACATTCCTTATACATGCAACACTCTTTTTATCCTCTTATCTATTTCGCAAAAGCTTACTCATCTTTTCAATCTCTGCTTCACTTTAATTTCCAGACAAACAGACAGTCTTGCATTTCCTCTCTTATTACACACATAGTACACTTGTCATTTTATTCTTTCCTTATCCAACAGCAGTTTTTAAAAAATTGTTTTTCCTTATAACAAAAGGAATACGAGTTCATTGTAGAACATTTAGAACTTCCTGTCTAAACAATAACCATTAGCCATTTGTGGCTACTGAGCCCTTAAAATGCAGCTACTCTAAATTGAAAATACACATCTGATTTTTTTTTTTTACTCTAAGTTCTGGGATACATGTGCAGAACGTGCAGATTTTCTACATAGGTATACATGCCATGGTGGTTTGCTGCATCTATCAACCCATCATCTAGGTTTTAAGCCCCACATGCATTAAGTATTTGTTTTAATGCTCTTCCTCCCTCACCCCCTACCAGGCCCCAGTGTGTGATATTTCCCTCCTTGTGTCCATGTGTTCTCATTGTTCAACTCTGGTTTTCTGTCCTGTGTTAGTTTGCTGAGAATGATGACTTTCAGTTTCATCCACGTCCACGCAAAGGACATAAACTCATTCTTTTTTGTTGCTACATAGTATTTCATGGTGTATATGTGCCACATTTTCTTTATCCAGTCTATCATTGATGGGCATTTGAGTTGGTTCCAAGTCTTTACTATTGAAAATAATGCTGCAATAGACATAAGTGTGCATGTATCTTTATAGTAGAATGATTTATAATCCTTTGGGTATATACCCAGTAATGGGATTGCTGGGTCAAATCGTATTTCTAGATTCTTGAGCAATCTAGGATTCCATGGCAAATGTATACCTATGTAACAAATCTGCACATTCTTCGCATATATCCCAGAACTTAGAGTAAAATAATTATAAAAAAGAAATCAGATGTGTATTTTCAATTCAGAGTAGCTGCATTATAAGGGCTCAGTAGCCACAACTGGCTAATGGTTATTGTTTGGACAGAAAGTTCTAAAAGTGATTGTGGAAGACGCCACACTGTCTTCCACAAAGGTGGAACTAATTTGCACTCCCATCAACAGTGCAAAAGCGTTCCTATTTCTCCATAGCCTCACTAGCATCTGTTGTTTCCTGACTTTTTAATAATTGCCATTCGAACTGTCATGAGATGGTATCTCATTGAATATACATCTGATTTCAAAGACATTATGAATAAAAGGAATGTATATACCTGATTACTACAGCTTATGTTGATTACATGCTTAAATAATATTTTTGATATATTGGGCTAAATAAAATATAAAAATAAATACACTTTTACTTTTCAAATGTTTCTGCTAGAAAATGTTAACCTCTTTTACATAGCTTACATTATATTTCTATTGGACAGTCCTGATATAGAAGATTAAAATTTTTAAGATAAATATAATTTACAATTCTACCACTTAGGAATAATTACTATTGGTATTGTGGCATATGTATTTCCAGTAGTTTTTTGGTGGTTGTTATACTATACATACTGTTTTATATATTTTTTACTTCATATATGATTTAATGTCTTTCTATGTCATTACAAAATCTTGTGAAACAATGGTATGTCACTGCATGCTTAGTATTTAACCAGTAACTGTAGTTTGTGGAAATGTTTTCATGTGGCCACTTATTATACTATATATGCTTCATTTTCTACCTTTCTGACTAGACTATGAGCCCCCGGTGGGCAGGAATTGTCTTGTTTACTTGTATATCTGAAGCATATTCCAATAAATATACAATAAATGAAAGAATGAGTCAACAAATCAATGACTACATTGCAAGAATGTCATGTAATTACAATTTGATCATATATGTTACATATTATTTTTATGAAAAGAGGCTTCTAATCCTGTGTGTTGTGATTAAGATCACTTTTTTATTTAAAGAATAATGTTTCCCTTAAGCATATTGCTGTACTGTGTAAGTTTATGGATTAGTCGTACCAGTAATTGTTTGACAAACAATAGAAGCTTATAAAAGTAAATTGATCGGTGCAGAACTGGAAAACAATGTATATCATCTCTATTGGAAGGGAGCAATGGCATGAAATTAGTAGAAAAGTAATTTCACTGAGAGTTTAATTCCATAGAGATGAACGTGGCCCCACCCCCCCACTCCCCCCCACAAAAGAGCCTGCAGCATATACCAGTGAAAGTAAATAGTTTTGGGTGATGAAAAGAAGAGAGTTTGGATGGGAAATCAAGAGGCTGTGTCTGGCACATTTCAAGGGCAACTGACTGGTGACTCAGCACTGTGACCCCAGTGACTGCTAAGATCCTGAAACATAGTGGTGTGACATTAAAATGTATTGTTTGAATGAATAAATAAGTATACCATTAAATGGATTTTAAGTCCCATGTGACAGGGACCAAGTCTTCCTCGCTCAGCATAGGATCCCAGTATTTTGCACAGTGCATAAACATTATAGGTGCTTAATATAATTGGTAGAATAGTGAGTGAATGAAGGAAACAACTAAAGATAAAGAGAGGAAGAGGGAAGAAGGAGGAAGGATATGAAAGAGAGGAGGAAAGGAAGATGGTTTTGTATTAAGCCATAATAAAACCCTGGATTAAAGTTTGAGATACAAACCTGTAATTTAACTAGCTGTATTCTGTTTTTACCATGGAATTATCTCAGTATGGTGGAATAACTTGCACTGTAAAAAAGAGCTAAATGAGTGTGTGTTCAGGGTGATCTTATATGAGAAGGGTTGGTACAGTGGTGTAGAAGAATAATTACAAAAGGTCAAACTTGTGCAGTCTGCTAATGAGTTAATCTGTTCATCATGCAAGGTGATTACTATGTTAAAGTAAATATTCTTTTTTTAAAAAGACTTTTTTTAGCTGTTTTAGATTCACACCAAAATTAAGAAGATGATAAAGAGATATCCCATATAATCTCTGCCCCGACACATGCATAGCCTCCCACATTATTAACATGAATATTCTTTTGTTTGCTGTTTTATTTGACATCAGTTAGGCTCACAGCTCCCTAACAATGTGGTGAAGTTCTCTGGGGCACACTCATAAACTTGTATCAGCACTGAGAGATATTTTACCTTTTTGATGATATCATTGCTTTGCAAGGCTAGGTGATGAAAAGCAAGGCTATGTAAAAAAATCAATGTGGAATAAGACATGAGGGTGTTAATGTCCAATCTGAATGCCAGGATTGCAAAGCTATGCAATGGAATCACACATCCCATTGGTAAGTAACTGTGTTTACTTAATAAATTTTAAAAACTTTTTCTTTCAATTTGTGTATATTAATTTTAAGCAGCCACTAAGTTGCTAAGACATAAAGATTTTTTAAGTTGTTTTGGTCTAACTAGCTAATAAATTTTTATTGGCAAGAGGCATCATGAAAAACATACTAATATTGGCAAGGGGTATCATGAAAAATTAAGACAAGAGAGTTAAGCTCTTTCTGTGGTACCAGATTCAAAGGAGAGCTCCTCAACAAAAATGATATGGAAATAATTTGAAATGATTTTAATAGAGACATGCTTTGATTATTAAGGTATCCATTAAAAAGTGCAAAAGAAAAAGAGGAACTTTTTGGTTGGGCATGGTGCCTCAAGCCTGTAATCCCAGCACTTTGGAAGGCCAAGGTGGGCGGATCACTTGAGGCCAGGAGTTTGAGACCAGCCTGGCCAACATGCTGAAACCTTGTCTCTACTAAAAATACAAAAAAATTACCAGGTGTGGTGGCGCATGCCTGTAATCCCAGCTACTCAGGAGGCTGAGGCACGAGAATCACTTGGACCCAGGAGGAGGAGGTTGCAGTGAGCCAAAATCACACCACTGCACTGCAGTCTGGGCAACAGAGCAAGACTCCGTCTTTTTAAAAAAAAAAAAAAAAAAAAAAAAAGAGGATTTTAAAAAAAATTTACTATACTTTAAGTTCTGGAATGCACGTGCAGAACATGCAGCTTTGTTACGTAGGTATACATGTGCCATGGTGGTTTGCTGCATCCATCACCCCAACATCTATATTAGGTATTTCTCCTAATGCTATCCCTCCCCAATCCCCCACCCCCTACTATCCCTCCCCTAGGCCCTCCACCCCCCAACACAAGAACAGAAAAAGAGGAATTTTTATGCTATTCCATTACAGGCATTCCCCTCTTGGCATCCATCTTCTCCTTTCTTGTAATTTTCCACTCCATATTTTACCTGTTTTGGTGCTTGTAATGTTATTTTTGTGGGTAGAGTTCTGCTTTATCTACCTGAGTATTCACTTGGCATTTAGTGCTTAGGCCATGTTCATAGAATGGGAAAAGACCAAAGAATAACTTAATAATGGTCTCTGGCCTATGAGACAGACATTTATACCAGAAACCGTGGCCAACTGTCCTTCATTTATTGTTAAGGACAAACCAAGAAAACACGGATGTACAGGAATTACTTGAATGAATTGGTTGGGATAAAACAATGTCCTTAGCGCCAGAACAGTTTACTTGAGAAGATTTTGTTTTGGACAGTTTCAGCAGTCACAACCTCCTTGTGGTGGTGAAAAGACCAGGTGCCCATTCTAAGCTCTCTGAAAAATTCTAAACCTTTACATGGTCTGCCAAACAATTCCAACATTGTTATCTAGCCAACCAAAGGACTGATCCAGGACTGACAACATGAATATCCCTATTTAACCTTTAAATATGCCCATGAAGAGTGTGTGTGTGTGTGTGTGTGTGTGTGTGTGTGTGCCTTTACTGCATCACTATTTGTCTTTTATGGTTGGAAAATGGAAGGCTGCACTGTGAATGCCTCAACTGAAGTTCCACAGTAGTATAAGCCAGAGCATGCAATTCAGATCCTTTCACTCCTCATGCCACAGGGCTCTGTAGCCACCAAACTGATTACCTACTGGGAAAAGAAAAGGCCACTGATGTATAATGATAATCCTGCAACAGACAAAAGGAACGTCAGGGTCATCTTTCGGAGGTTGCTGCTCAAGGGTCAGGCCCCAGGTGTTGAGAAGAGCAGGCATTATAAGGTTTATTGAGAAGAATGTGACAGGGATGCATTACCAGGTGACAGCATGATGATGTGGAAGACTGGACTGCATCTGGCCCTGAGGTCAGCTTCAGGGTGAAGGAGGCAATATGTTTGACTCTGTGTTGGGGGTGGAGAACTTTTGGTCACTTCTCTCTGGAGTGAAGAGACGATAGCTAATCAGCTTCCAGTCTAAGGAAGCAGCCTTCTTTCCTCAGGTCTGATCAGTTCCTTAAGTTTCCTTTGTTCTTGTAGCCTCCTTTTATATAAATGTTATTTCAAAAGAAAGGGTGGGTGCACATGCCCCTAGTACTGTAGGGGGAAGGAATACACCCACAAAAAAAGGGGAATTGGCTGCAGGGGGAAGGGGAGAAGAAGGGAAGGAGGAGAGGTGTGACTGGCAGCAACTGTCAAACAAAAAGATTTACCTGTTTGCTGAGAAGGGGGAAAGGAGGCAAGGTAAATGTAGAGCTTGCTAAATACAAATGTTAGCTGCAAACTTGAACTATAGAGTAGTGAAAATAGTCTCCAAGAAAAATTGGTAAATGCTCTAAGTCAGGGCTTTTTTCCCTCCCCCAAGAACCAAGTGTTAAACACTTAGGAGCATACCACTGATAAGAAACCTTTGGAGAGTTTATCAATTTGTGGGCCTATCTAAGATTCTATCAAAGATTCTAATCTAATAGGTCTGAAGTGAGATCAAGCACTACACATTTTCAGCTGACTCCCTATGTGATACTATTGTGAGTGGTCCAAGGTTTGTACTTTGAGAAACACCATTCTACATGGTCAGTGCTCATCCCAGCTTTATCTAGCCCCCAGGAGCATCTGTAGGGCAAATATTAAGTTTATGCAAAAGTGTGATTGTGGTTTTTGCCATTACTTTCAATGGCAAAAACCACAATCACTTTTGTACCAATTTAATAAATAGATGTTTGTGTGGTGGATCCAAATAAGAAACTGGAATAACAATAGTATTATCAGTGTGGACACTCTTTTTCCCTTGAGAATTTCTTCTAACCTAGGAATCTACAGGATACAACAAAAGAGTTATTTTAAAAGTGTTGCACATTGTAGAATTAAGCAGATATAGTTTACTAGCTGTTAAGTATAAATGTCAGTTACAAATAATATATCAAATTCAACTACTATATGCTGTATGTCCTCACTACCCATATCCCACTTATTAAAAATATTTGAATCATTAAAGAGAGGTGGTTGGGGCAGTATCCGCTTAGGGTTCTTGTACAAAATATCTTTTAATTTTATGATATTTCTTTATATCAAGTCTTATTTCTGACCTTGTTATTAAAGTCTGAAGCCAAGTGCTATAGGGAGTATAGACTAAGGAGCCAGACTGACATGATATTGAATTTTGCCTTCACAGCTTAATAATCATGTAATTTTAGGAAATCTACATAATGTCTTTCAGCCTTAGTTTCTTCATAAGGTGGTACTATTTTTGAAGGAATGATCTAAGGATAATAATTATTAATAAATATTAAGTTATTGGCCCAGCCTATGAGCACTCAATAAAAGCTGGTTATTATTCTGCCACCTAGTAGCAGAGCTGATAGACTTTTTGCAGGCCACTTACAGCCTAGATATAATTTCTCAAAATCAAGTACCTGATGTACACAATATCTGTCTCAATTATGCAAAATGAAGTAATCCTTTCATTGCACTTGCTATTTCTATTTCTGTCCCGAATGCCTATTGCAAAAATCCAAGCAATATGAAAAATTTTAAGAGGTGTGACTTACACACCCAATCCCAACTCACCCCAACCAATGAATGCCTATTTCATGCTGTGGTGAGAGGGTTTTAAGAAGAAAGGAATATCTTAGGAGCCAACTGCTTCCTGGAAGATTTATACTTATTACTCTAAAGCCTTTCTTTCTCTGATTGGTTCTATCTATAGATCCCTGTTCTACTAAGTACCTGTCTGCTTTAGGTTCTGAATTGACCCTAACTAAAGATTAACTATCTCAATGTCCTAATAAGTATCTAGGGATTACACTCCTTTTCCCATAGCCAGATGTATTTATACTTATTTTAACAGAACTGTACTGAACACCTATTAGGTATAAAGAGAGCTTGCTAAATATGTTAGCTGCAAGCTTGATAGCTTGTCTCTATCCACTGATAGAGACAGACATGAAGAGTGCTAGCATAAAGGAATAAACTAAATTTAAACACTGGGAGAATCGGACTGAGTGTGGGCTGAGAATGAAGACTGATCTAAAGCCAGCCCTCACATGGACTATTGCAAAAACCACCCAACTGGTCTCCCAGCTTTGCTATTATTCTCTACAGTCCATTTTCCACTCCTCAGCTAGAGTTATCCTTTTAAAATGTAAGTTAGATTATGTCAGTTCTGTTAAAAGCACTCTGAGAGTTTTCCGTCTTATTCGGAGAAATACCCAAAGTCTTTATGATGACCTAAAATACTCCTTACCCTGCTGATTTCCTCTCCTTCTAGCTTCCCCTTCACTGACTGTGCTCTTGGTCTTTTGGATTTATTATGGAGGTTCCTCAAACAAAACGTTATGATTTGAATGCATGTGTTTCTCCAAAATTAATGTGCTGGAACCTACACCCCAATATGATAGTATTAAGAGGTGGGGCCTTTAGTAGCTCATTAAGTCATGAGAGCAGAGCACTCATGAATGGGATTAGTGCCTTTATAAGAGGGCCAGAGGGGACTAGCTAGTCCCCTTTGTTCTTCTGTCCATCCTGCTGTGTAAGGACACATTGTTCATCCCCTTAGGAGGATGCAGCAACGGCACTCACCAGACACTGAACCTGCCAAGGCCTTGATCTTGGACTTCACAGGCTCCCAAACTGTGAGAAGTGATTTTCTATTATTTATAAATTACCCAGTTTGTGCTATTTTCTTATGGCAGCATGAATGAACCGAGACACACATAATAGTGCCCCTACTTTAGGGTCTTAGCAATTGGTGGTCTTTGCCTGAGATGCTGTCCATCAGATATCCACATGGTTGGCTCCCTCACTTCCTTCAGTGCTCCAATTACAAATCACTCATTCAAGGGCCTTCCATACTCACCAATCACTCTCTATCCCTCACCCTCCTTTGTTATTTTTGTCTCTGTACTTATCTCATAGAACATGCAATCTAATAAAGGAAGACATTCAATAAGATGAATAAACAATTAAACAAATAAATAATATATAAGATGACAATAAGGGGCTTTTTCAAGTTTGTTCATTTCTAGTGCACAGGAGCATGCCCAGATCGTAATAGGTGCTCGATGTACACATTTATATAAATAAAGGAATGGTAATTTCTCCACCCCACTCTACTGTCCTTTCACCCATAGCATCACTGAGACCAAGTCTTTTTAACCAGACTTGACTGAAGACCCGGATAATGAAGAGACCATAAACTTGCTACAGCAGTGGATTCTCTCAGTACCAGACACTCACACCCAACCTCAGGGTCCCTTCTGCCCAAGTCCTGGCTAATCTCTATGTTACATGGCCCAATTGGCCACAACCCAGTTATTTCCATCTTTCAAGATCATGGCCAATTCGCTAGACTCAGAAATAGGAAAAAAATTAGTTCATCGCCCAATTCCAAGGTTTCCTCTCTAAATTCATCTCTAGGTTAGCTTTGCCCCAAGATGACTGAAAAAGTGCATATCCATTTCTCTCAGGGAAACACCTTCTTCTGATTCTGGGGATAGAGTCCAACTTCATATTCCCCCAAAGGAAAAAATGTCTCAATAATCTGACAACGTGTTTCTCGTCTGGATCATTTAGTATTAGATAAAATAATGCTAAGGCACTAATAATATAGGCCAGGGCTTATGTGCCAAGCACAAGCCTCTTCTTTCACAGTGTTTCCTCAGAGGTAGGCAGGGAGAAGCAATGGATATCCAGGCCACATATCCCTCTAGTCCTCCTGTTCTTCTAAGCAACTATTGAAGGACAGACACATGCAATTCCATGAGAACATGTGATAACGTATAGGCATAGGGAAGTTAAAGGAAAATTTCTCATCTAGAGGAGTGACTTCTATAAAAGATGCCCTCAGTTTACATTACTCTACAGAAATCTTACCATTTCAGATCTTCCCTGGTTACACAAAATGTTCACATTGACATAAACCAGAAAGGGATGCTAAACCGCTCTTCTGGAAACAGAGGATAGTCTACTTCAAGGTTAATTACCATTTTTGCCCTAGAAGGCAGAACTGCTGGTAACTTTTTTTAATGTGAGGTTTTATTTTTTTTTAACCTTCAAAAAATGCTAACATTTATTCTATACCCTATTATAGGTATGATGCCAAAGCCTAGCCCTAGACCACTTTTCTTACTTTCCAGAAGTACCTGGAATTGCCACACCCCTGAACTCATTCTTGAATCAATTATCATGGTCAGAGGGAAGTTGCTCTGATAATAAGATGAGTCCTAGGTGCTCCACATCTAAAGGTCATGGCTGTGCACTCTAAACTAAGATTGGGAACAATGAGGTGACCATTGCCCAGAAAGTTAAAGTGATTCTTTTTTTTCTCATTGATTCATCATCATTCATTGAGCACTTACCATTTTCCTAGTGCTCTTGTAGGTGGTGAAAATACCATAGTAAACAACACATACAAAAATCCCTTAAATTGTAACAAAAATGCCCAAGATTTCGAAGCCACAAAATTAATTTATGACTCTATTTTGAGTAATATACCTGTTTTCTGGAAATAGGGGATGTACCCAGGTTGACTCCTTTTCATTCAACAAAAGAGAATAATCACTCAGCACAACTGCCAGTTCTTTTCATTTGTAAGTTTTGCATGATGTGACTCCTCTGCTGCAAAAAGCTACAATCACCCAGAGTAATCATAACTTTTCCCCTGAACTCAGAGGATGTCAACTGCTGAAACTGTTTGTCTACGTCCCATATCCAAGCATATGCATGCATAAAAAGGAGACTGAGGGCAGAAGCGTGGATGATGGGGTCATAGCTTCCCCTAGACATCAGAGAAACTTAGCTCATGCCCTTCTGACAGAGGAGTATTTGCTGCATTTTAATATAATGCTCTCCTCAGATATTTCATTTTCAGGCTACTATAGACAAATGAGGCATCAGAAGAAAGAATGCTGATGGGGTTTTGGGGTTGATTAAAAGTAAGAGAAAGGTAGCTAATAAACATTTCCCTTCCAAGGCAATATAAAAACACCCACATTGAAGATAAATAGCTTGCTTGAGAAAACACAAAGTCAAAATGAAGTATGAATAATTGATTTTTAGTAAGGCAAGAACTAACATTCCACTTTTACTCCAATCCCATGCTCTCTAATTTCAACTATAATTTAATAGTCTCTTTCATGCCTATAAGTCTGCCCTTCAAATACCACCCAATACTTTCATTTTATCTTCCTTTCTGATTCTCATTCTCTCCCTTCTTATTTTCTCTTCTTCTCTTTCATCTTTTCTCCCCTTCTCATTTTCTTTCTCTCATTCCCTTGCGCCCCTCTTTTTTCTCTCCTTTTTGCTTTAGGCTGTATCCTAGCAACAACCATTTCAATTAAAAGAGGATGGGAAGGGCCACCAATGTTGCCAAGGTTACCAGTATTTCCTGCTGCCACCAAAGGAAGTAACCTGTGAGCTGATCACAATGCAATCACATGCTATGATAGACACCATCCTTAGCTACTAGGCTTTTCTGCTCAGCATCCGGAGATAATGAGCCTTTCACATCAAAAAGTTTTACCAAACTGTCTCATGGTGTCATAGAGTTATCATTAAGTGAGAAACAACTCTGTAGCCCAGATGCTTATAGAAAAAAGTAGGGAAATATAAAATGGCAATCATGACAATAATTTGATGTTGACATCATTTCAATGGGCAGTGATTCTATTCATTTTGATATACTGTCAGATTTCCAATATAGATAAACAGCCATGTGGTTGACAAGCACAACCCATACATACTAAAATAATGACTCAATATCAGATACATTTTCCTTTTAAAAATATAATAACCATAGCAATTTGTACTGTTAAAGCAAACTAAATATGTCCTGAGAAGGACTCCATACTTCTATATTTGAGTCCTTGTGAATGAACTGCCACCTAACATAATAGGCAGACAAGATTAGAAATCTAACTTAGAAATATGCACCTGTAAAAAGAGCTGAGTCTTGGCCAATCCCAACAGCTGTACTTCAACCACTCAGACACTACCAAATGTTCAAATTGTGTTCAGATAAGGCAAATGCTAAGCTGTAACCAATCCAGTTGTTTCTGTACTTAATTTCTGATTTCTGTACGTCACTTCCTTTATTCAGTCTATAAATTTCTTCAGACCATGAGGCATCCCTGGAGTCTCTCTGAATGTGCTATGATTCTGGGAGCTGCCTGATTTGCAAATCGTTCATTGATAAATTAAACTCCTTTAAATTTAATTTGGCTGAAGTTTTTCTTTTAACAGTATATGTATGCCTTAATTACTTAGGTGCAATGCCTAATTTAAAAGGTGAAAATATTTCATACAATTTCTCCACATTATTATCATCATAAAAAATTAAAATTTCATTCAGAAGGATCTGTTTTGTTCACCGTAAAAATACAGCCATTCGTAGTCAGGAATTAATTCAAAGACTGCCTGACTGCAGGTTTAGAGCACACACAGGGGGCCCAGAAGGCCTATGGCTAGCCTTCATGCATGGCCCCAGTTCTGCACTCATTCCCCAGACCAGTCGGCTTCAAAAGTTGACAATTTTCCTATAGCCTAGCAACTTACATTGGCATAATACCTTTAAAAACCCTCATATCTCCTTATTTTGTCCCCACAGTGGCTCTGTAAGAACATATTTTCCACATTTTATATGTGATCAAACGGAAACTCAGGGAGTTAGACTGACTTAGGTGGTACAGGACCTGGATCCAGACGTTCTGACTGCCAGTCATCCCTAGCTCACCGCACAGCACCTTCCCTTCACTAGGCACTGACGCAATGGTACTCACACATGGCTTCTTTCCCTTCCCTATTTCCCCTACATCTTTACAAGTTTCTCCTGGGGACATTTCCTAAATAAACCACTTGCCCGTGAATCTTCCTCTCAGTTTGCTTCTGAGAACCAGACTTGAGAAAGGATACAGCATCAGGGTGCTCTTTCTTCCTGGCCCCAGCTTTCACTATTTCCTCCTCTTAACCCTTCTTGCCTGGGATTGGTAACAATTCTCACTGTTGCTCCTTTCCAGTTGTGATAGTAGTCTTGGTCGTTTCTTTTACTCTGCTTACACTTACTTTGTAAGTAGTTCTTTAATTAAAATAACATGAAATATTTTAGTTGGTTTTTATTTCATGTAGATACTATGACTAAGAAGGTCCTCTAAACGGCATCGCCAATTTCGCTCTTGCTTCCCATCAACCCATTCTTCATAAGGTAGCTGGAGTGATATTTTAGAAATCTAAATTAGATCACCACACTCCCTACTTAAAAACCAACAGTCACCATGCACAGATAACGTCCACATTCTCTACCATGAGATAGGTCTTTCATGCTACAGCTGGTGTTTCAGCCTCAATTCTGACTACTTCCTTTCTGATATATTGCAGCAGTACCAAACTACATCTAATTCCCAACAGACCAGACTGCATCTCACCTCTGTGTTTTAGCTCAATTCATTCTGCTGCCGAAGTGTGGCATGCACTGTGCTCCTTCAAATGTCACTAACTGATTCCTCCAATTCAAGCGAGTGTCATCTCTCCAGGAAGCCTGTGAGCTCCTGGAGGATGGGAATTGTTCATTTCTTAATTGTTATACTTTCAGTTTCAGCTGACACAGAATATAAAACTTGTTGAATAAATGGCTGTTCAAGGAGTGGAAAGAGCTACTCCTATGCTAAAGCACCTTGACATACCCTTATTATTGGAGATATATTTGAAAAATTAGCCCATAATGTAACAACTGCTATTTACTTGTGCCAACTCTATACCAGATGCTTGATATTTAATATGTGTTATTATTTAATCCTCACAACAAAAAAAGGTATTATACTGTTTTTAAAAGAGGGGAAAATAAGGCTCTATAAAATAAGAAATATTCCTAGGTTACACAGTTAATAAGGAGTGGATTTGGGATTTGAATCCTGTCATGTCTGTCTTTATTCCAAGGACCAGGCTCTCTCCTTTGTGGGGAAGCCGCTGTGTCATAATGGAAAACAGCATTTCTGACCTCATATGGGCAAAGCCCTCACTCAACTTCAATTTCCAGGTTCCTGGTCATAAGAAGGATTTCATTGGTTTCATATATCCATGTTTGTATTACATTCACAAAATTTAGCTACATAATCAATACTTTATGTGTGTACCTATTTCTGTCTTTTCTTTTTTTTTTTTTTTTTTTTTTACAGGAGGCGGCATTTTGTTCTGGTGCACCTCATCTGAAAAGATGGTAAAACTAGAGACAGCCAGGTATTTACACGGGAAAAAGAAATCCTTAATATATACCATATATAATAAAATACTCATGGAATATTACTTCCCTGCAAGAGCTACTATTGCAGCCTGGATTCCTGTGAATGTGCTTCACCAGTTCTCTTTAGACTCAGCAAGATCCTGATCACATGCTGATCACACACACACAGGCAGATTCAGACAATTAAAACTGTGATTTGCTTTTGCTAGCCTCAGAACTTGGTAAGTCAATGGTAGCATTTGTTAATGTAGTATTTTATAAGCAACAGTGAATTACCCACAGTTAGTGACTAATAATAAATCAGAGTGGTTATACTTACCACAAAAAGAAGGTCTACAAATAGTAGATCATATTATAGCATGCAAAACAGAAAGTTTGAATCAGGTTACACAAAACCACTAAATGGACAACTCAAGAAGACACATTTGCCTCTCTTTGACATTTGCCCAGTTCTGAAGCTTGGTTCCAGAGTCTCTTTCATTACTGCAAGATGTGGCCTCCACCACAGCAATATTGCTCTTCTCTGTACACTTCCACCTGAATTAAGGAACCAACTCGTCTCTGTTTTACCCAGGACTTTGCTAGTTTTAGCACTGGCAGTCCCACATGGTAACTGTAGTAGGCAGTTATGATAACTGTAGTAGGCAGAATAATGGCTCCCCAAAGACGTCCATGTCCTAATCTCAGGACCAGCATGTCTATTACCTTAAATGGCAAAAGAGACTTTGCAAATGCCATTATATTAAGAATCTTGAGATGGAAAGATTATCCTGGATTATCCTGGGTCCTATCTAATCACACAGGTCCTTAAAATTTGAGAAACTTTTCCAGCTATGGTCAGAGGTAAATGTGACTCCAAAAGAATGTTCACGGAAATAGAGGAAGGTGGCCTTTGGAAGCTGAAAAAGTCAAAGAAATGGATTCTTCTCTAGAGTTTCCTAGAAGCAATGCAGCCCTACTGACCACAGCCCCGTGAGATCTACATTGGACTTTTTACCCACAGAACTGTACAATCATAAATGTGTGTTTATTTAGACAACTGAGTTTGAAGTAATTTGTTATGACAGCAATAGAAAACAAATGCAATAATCAACTCATCCTGATTAGCTGAGGACTGTCCCACTTTTGAAACTGAAAATCCCACACTCTGGGAACCCTTGAGTCCTGGAAGAACCAAAACAATTGACCAACCAACCTCCAATTTTTATTCCCCAACCTCGAATTTTTGTCCTGTAGCACTGAGCTCTAGAGTTCCCCACTGGCTTCTAGGTATTTTTCAAGTGAAACTACTTGGCTACCTAGAAGATAACCCAAGCAGTGGCTCTCAAACATTAGGGTACATCACAGACTACTGGAGGACTTGTTAAAACAGAATGTTGGGGCCAGCGTGGTGGCTCATGCCTGTAATCCCAGCACTTTGGGAGGCTGAAGCAGGCAGATCACCTGAGGAGTTAAGAGACCAGTCTGGCCAACATGGTGAAACTTCGTCTCTACTAAAGATACAAAATTAGCCGGGCATAGTGGTGGATGCCTGTAATCCCAGCTACTCGGGAGGCTGAGGTGGGGGAATTGCTTGAACCCCAGAGGTGGAGGCTGCAGTGAGCTGAGCTGGCATCACTGCGTTCCAGCCTGGGCAACAAAGTAAAACTCCATCTCAAAAAATATTAGTAATAAAAATAAAAACAGATTGTTGGGTCTATCCTCAGAGTTTCTCAAGCAGGAGGTCAGGAATGAAGCATAAGAATATGCATTTCTAACATGTCCTCAGGAGATGCTGATGTGCTGTCTAGGGACCACACTTTTAAACCAGTGTCCTAGAGACAAAAGCTTCTGGGACAGCATTGAATAGAATTTCAACTGTTCATGTATATCCCAGACATAGGTAAAAATGAGATGGGTTTGTGGTCAAGTTCCAATTATCAGACCTCAACCAAACTGTGGTAAAGAATGTATTCTGAAATCTCCCCCAAGATCTGCTAGAACATGTGGTATGGGTTCTAATCCCATTCCTGCCTTCTACAAGTTTTGGGCCCCTGGGCAAGTTATTACTGTGTCAAGTCTCAGAACTGGAGCTAATCCATGTAAAGTACCTTGCATGGTGTCTGGCATAGGATATATGCTCAATAAATGACAGCCATGCATGAAGCCAGGTCTTTTCAGATATTTTCAAAATATCACTCACACAGCTCTTACAATCTAATGAGAATGTGGAAGAGAAAGGTGGATGTTCGCCTTTCAACCTTGATGTGAGGTTTTGCTTATAACATCCGAGCTCAGCAGTATCTCTGCACATGCTAATGGCACTAATTTCCTGGATTCTCCTGATTTTTAAAAAATTCATAAACATGTTGGAAGCACCTCTTATTTACAAATGTCTAAGTTAAATGCCATGTTCTCTTTTAAATCTAGGATTCATTCACTTAATTATGCGTTTCACAAGCATGTATTAAGAACCTACACAGTGTGCCAGACATTATTATAGATACTTGGCATTGCAGCAGGCAAGAAAACACAAAAGATGTTTATTTTTACAAATGTATGTTTCAGGAATGTGAAACAGAAAAGAAGATATGTGGAGGGGAGAAAAAAGGAGAATAAAAATTTCAGTACTGACGATTACTATAACAAAATAAAACTGGCAGGGGATTAATTTATATTAAACAAGTAGCCAGGTGCAGTGGCACACACCTATAATCCCATAACTGGCTGAGGCAGGGGAGGGATTGCTTGAGCCCAGGAGTTCAAGGCCAGTCTGGGCAACATAATGAGACCCCATCCCTACAAAAAAAAAAGGAAGAAAGAAAGCAAAAATTAGCCAGGCATGGGCATGGCAGCATACACCTGCAGTCCAAGCTACTCTGGAGGCTGAGGTGGCAGTGTTTCTTGGGCCTGGGAGGTTGAGGTTGCAGTGAGCCATGATCATGCCACTAAACTACAGCCTGGGCAACAGAACAAGACAGGTGTTCTCAAACAATAAAAAACAAAAACAGGTGTTCACAGAAGTCCTCTATAAGGTGACATTTGAGTTGGGATCTGAATAACTGGGGAGAAATGATTGCAAACAGAGGAACAGCTCATATAAGCTAAGAAGGCATGAGCTTGGTACATAAAAAGAGTAGTAAAATAAAGGATAATGGGGCTGGATCGTAGAGAGCAGTGAGGAGAATGTGAGACAGCAGGATTCTGTGGTCTATGGTGGTGTAGATCTTGGGTTGGCTTGGTTCCTAGATTCTGACCCAGTGGAAAGCCTTATAAAGCAAAAAACAAAAAACAAACAAACAAAAAACAAAAACTGATTTTAAGGTACATTTTTCATGCATGGCTAGTTTCTTAAGTCTGTTATTCTGATATCCAATCTGGCTTCTGCTTATCGTAGACATTTTTGTTATTGTGAGTCCAACATCCCCTTTTCCTTTTCTTCTAGCAAATAATTCTCTTCTGATTGTCACCATTTGGTTGACTGGAGTGAGGTTCTAATCAGTATTCCTGTACCCAAAGAGAGGATAAATAATCTAGGCAAAACCAATCAGAAACTCTTCCTGGGGGTTTTCTGACTGAAATTTATAGGGAACATTTCTTTTTCATTATAAGTGATGACACTTTAAAGATAAAATTCAGAGGCAACTTGTAACCAGTGTACAGCCTTATGGAGAGAGCAGGTCTCAAATAGTGAAAAAGGAAAAAGAAGCAGAGATAAATTGGGAGATGGAGACAGACAAATAGACCTGAGGTTTTCATTTTCCTAAGTCAAGGCTGCTGGACTATCTCTACTCCTGCAACTCTCACAGTTTGGTTCCCTAAGCACCTGCGAAAAAAAATTCCTCTATGGTTTAACGTAGCTTGAGTTGGACTTCTGTCATTTCACACAAGTCTTGACTGGTACACAGTTCATGTCTCCATCTAAAACCTGAGGGCTTCCCGATTCCTGTCTTCCTTCCCTGGTCCTTGCCCACAGTCTCCTCAGATATCTAGCATTTACCTAATATAGTTTCTCTTGGTTCTCCGAGTCTTGGAAAGGGAAATTGCGTAGTCATTAAGGACCTGAGTTTAAAAAAGCAGCTTTATGGACAAACTCCAGCTCACTTTAGCCTAACTACTAGCCTAAGCCAAATTACTTAGCCACTCTGAATCTGAGTTCCTTAACCTGTAAGGAAATGGAAATAGTAAGGGTGCTTACCCACAAGTAAGTGCCATCTTCCTAGGCTGGGAGGGGACTTAAATTAAATCATGAAAGTAAGGCACTCGGCACCATGCTTGGCACATAGTCAATCTATAAAAGACAGGCTTCATTACAACTCAGCATTTCATTTATTTATTTATGAGGCAAGAGTTTTGCTCTTTCGCCCAGGCTGGAGTGCAGTGGTGCAATCTCGGCTCACTGCAACCCCCATCTTCTGGTTTCAAGCGATTCTCTTGCCTCAGCCTTCCAAGTAGCTGGGATAATAGGAATCTGCCACCACACCTGGCTAATTTTTGTATTTTTAGCAGAGACAGCGTTTCATCACGTTGGCCAGACTGGTCTGGAACTCCTGACCTCGTGATCCGCCCGCCTTGGCCTCCCAAAGTGTTGGGATTACAGGCGTGAGCCACCGCGCCCAGCCACAACTCGGCATTTCAATATTGCCATAATTTCCTTTTAGCATTTGTCTTCTACAACCGGCCAACTGGAAGTAAATTGCTTCATTCTCCACATCCTTTCCCATCCCAAACTTTACTGCTGCCTCACTGACTAGCTCTTAATCCATCATAGACTTACAAAAATCATCACACACACACACACACACACACACACACACACACACACACAATTGGGCTGTATGCCCATGAAGAGCTAAATAAAACTAAGGTGTGTGATCCCAGTGCGGATTCTGTGTGCTTCAGATCATCAGTGCTGATTGCAGTATATTTTGTCACTGCTATGACATGAAAAAGTGTGAGATTGGCTGCACACAGTTTTACAAGCTGATAGGTTTTTGGAACTCAAATATGATGCTGTTCTACTATTGGGAGTGTTGACAGGATAATATATGCAAAGCATTTGGTTTCCTTGGAAGACAGGTACGAGCAAAATACAAAGTAGGATTAATTATTGATTATCTATGGGAATGAGAAACGGGGAACCAAAGATGCATACTTCTCTTTTGGCACATTTTACACTCTGCCTTCTACTGCAATTATTGCAATTGTATTGCAAATGGACAATAAGCTTCTCACGAATAGGGATTTTGCCTTATAAATTGTTCTATTTCCTATAATTCCTAGTAAATAAGAGCTTTTCAACAAATGTTGGTTAAATGAATGTTGAATAAATAATTGGAATACATGGTTAATAAGAAAACATTTATTCACACATGGTACAATAAAGAATAAGCAAGAAAGAAGGAAGTGTTATTTTGTGAAATGAGAACAGGCTTTGGGTTTAAATATAAGCTCTCCCATTGATCAGTTTTAAAAACCTAGGTTGATACTTGATATTTTTGATCTTTTCCTTTTCATCTAAAGAATGGGAACCTACTTGATACTTTGTGTAAGAATTAAACATAGCAATGCCTGGAATGACTCAAAAAATAATAAAATTATTAGTAGAATCCTAGTGCTTCAACTTATACCAATGGTGATTCTGTTTGTTTCCCTCCAATAGACCAGGTTACCTCTCTGAACTGCCTTGATCAGATGCTTCCTTAAAATAGCCTGTTTCCCTCAATTACAAGTGGAGAATGTTGCTTCTTAAAGCACTTTTTTTCTCTTATTAAAAATGTAATTAAATCAACATCACAGGCCAAGTAAGAAAAAAAGATTTCACACTTACTGTACTACAACTGGGCATATCTTCTACTTTGGTCAGGCGTTCCAGATGGCTGCTGCATTCCTTCGGCTGTTTCTTTGCTCGATATTTTTCAGAAATTGAGTTTTTGTTTTTTGCTTTTTTGAGTTTTTTTTAAAAGAGGCATCAAAGACCCCTGATGCAACATGGCAGGTGTTCTTTAAAATGTTCTTTAAATTTATCACTTAGTTAAAAAATGCATAGGAGATAAATAAATCTGCTTGTGGGTACAACTCAAGAAGAAACTTGTTTCTTCTTATACTAACAAGAATTATAGCACAGAAAATTTACCCACAAATTGCTCACTAGGCCCAGCAAACTCCAAACTATTCAAAAGTTTTTTTTTTTTTGACTTATGAAGGTATACAAGTCTTACCACTCCCACCCTCCATGAAGAATACTCCATACAACCAACAAATCATCTAGTTTTTACTCAAGGCCAATTTCAGGAAATTTTTTATGGCCTCTGGATGGAAACTTCAGGGCATGGGTAGGTAGACAGATAAGGAACATACAGCTTCTAGCAGCCTAGACTCAGTATAGCTCATAAAACCCAATCCTACATCAGTAGAAGGTCAACCTTTTCAGCAAAATGTATTTTCTTCACATCATTATAATAAAAAAAATTCACTTCCATTAGCCTTTAATTATCACACAAAATTTTCCTAACCATCTTAGTGCCCTAGGTACTAGGTAGGCTTCAAGGAAGAAAGAAACCTGACTACTCTATAAATAAAATACAGAACAGCAGACTCAATCTGGATGAAATGAGAAAGGATTGTGGATTCCACCTCTAGATCAATTCTTCAAAAATCATTCCCCCTTAAGCAAACAACTGGCCAACAGACAAACTAAGAGAATACGCTTGTTGCCTGGTTTTCATTTTGTCTTCCCAACAATGTTTCATGAAATGTTCAAGTTGCCTCTGACCTAGCTCTCTTCTGCTGCAGCTGGAGGCAGCAGAGAACAGAATTATCTGCAAGCCTTCATGGGCTGCTGCAGTGATGAAGGGCATTCTCATACCATGGTGACCTAAGCTACCACAGTCCCTGGCACAATGATCATGGGCACAACTAGTCCAATCTTAGCAATAGTACCTTTTTCTAGGCAGTCTGTGGGCAACACCGCCTTCCAGTTCAGGAACCCTTCTCAGGCTCTCAAGTCTCATCTAATGTCCTCTGACTACTCAACACAGTATCCACCTCCAACCAACCCTCCTGTTCTACCTGTCCAGTTCTCTAGGCCACTTCTCCCATCCTTCTTTATTTTTTTCTATTCCTTGGAACCTCACTATCTGGTTTTCATGGTAAAACTAGTTAAACTGATAAACAAAAGGTATTTATCCGCCCAGGAGGTGTACTCATATTTTTGTTAGTGGCTTGTGGAAGAATAGCCTTTAAATACTAAAATAATAAGTAGTTCCCACTTACTGTGCCTCTACTACACAGCAGGGTCCAAGCAGCAGTTTATATTCATTATTTGCATTCCTTACCACAATCATACAAGGGATGTATTATTTGCAATTTTACAGAATGAGGAAACTGAAGCAATTTTCCTGAGGTCCTAGATCCAGTAATGCACAAAGCTAGAATATGATAATAGGCCTATCTGGTTCACTCTTGATTGTGCATCTCTAATGTAGGACTAACTCCTAAACATAATACACAACAATCACTGAGCACCTTCAGCATCGTAACAGGAGAGCCATTTGTGTTTAAATGGGGCTGTCAATGACCTTCACATCACACCTAGTCATAGTTTCCTTTCTCCACCAATTCATATAGGCAGCTCTGCCCATCAGAAAGACCCTGATCATTTTACTGATCATCCATCCCAAGGTAAGCTGATCTAAAGAAGTCTCTTGATCTCATTTCCTTGCAGGGCCTCTCTGCTTTCTCCAGTTCAGAAGTGGGGATTTCTTTTTTATCATTTAAATTTTATTTATTTATTTATTGTGAGATGGAGTTTTGGAGTTTTGTTCCTATTGTGCAATGCAGCATGCTCTCAGCTCACTGCAATCTCCGCCTCCCAGGTTCAAGTGATTCTCTTGCCTCAGCCTCCTGAGTAGCTGGGATTACAGGCACCCATGACCATGCCTAGCTGATTTTTGTATTTTTAGTAGAGATGGGGTTTCACCATGTTGATGCTGGCCAGGCTGGTCTCGAACTCCTGACCTCAGGTGATCCACAGAAGTGGGGATTTCTAAAGACAGTTCATAAAAGAGGAGTCTTTGGAGGGAGCTGAGAGGAAGAGTTCAATTGAAGCTAAAGATCACTGTTGAATGAAAGGTGAAGCTTTTCATGACCATGGCAATGGAACCCCAGAAAGCCCAGCTTGGTCTATTGAGGAAAAAAAGGACAAGATGGGTAAGAATGTAGGCTCTGTGAATACCCAAGGAGAAAAAAGTGTGGACCAAGAATAGCAGAGCAGTGTATTCAGAAATGTTTCATCTATATAATCTGCAAAGCTGAAAAAGCTGGAAGTTCAGCCTGGTTAGGTTATCCACTTATTTGTGAATCTAGACTCTCATGTCTTTAATAAAGCAGAGTTTATTGTACCCAAGACAATAAACATGAACGTGGACAACATACTCTCTTGACAATGTGCTCTTAAAAGTACAGGAGAAAGAAGAGGACCACAACAATTCAAGGTCTTTGGGTCCTTAATAGCTTTGCCTTTAGCTTTACTCCATCTTCTCATCCTTCATACACATACATACTCTCTATATCCATCCCACCCTAGTCAACTGCAATTTATTGAGTATATTTTCGACAGAAGGCTCTGTGCTTGGCAACTGTGAGGAATACAAAGGTCCATGAGACATACCTTTGGTTCTTAAGAAGCCTACACTTTAGCAGTATTTCCTAGACCCAGAGATTCACAGAACTGAAAGTAAAGGCCTTTCAGTTGAATTGCATCAAAATCATTTTGAATTTTTGCAAGTCTCTTTAAAAGGCAATCTCTTTTCAAGGGTTCCACTGCAAAATGTACACCTAAAAATAGCAGTCACTAACATTCTGGGGCCATTTGCCCTAATGACCCCTCTCAGATGTGTTCTTTACCTTAAACCTTAGAGAGAGGTATTGTCACCCCTGTTTCAGAGATGGGTAAATTGAGGCCTTAAAATATTAAATAAGCAGTGGCAAGGTTGGCACTCATACTGAGGTCTGAATCCAAAGCCCACGTTAATATCTACTCCTTTCTACCACCTCCCTCTTGCTTTCTACCAGAATGTGGTGAAAGCTGGTATCTAGGATCACCTCTGCAACAATGGTGCAAATCAGACACCCTGTTCTTCCTCTAAAATCACAGTGAGTAGAAGGATAGGTGAGACAATATGTTTCTCCCTCACACTCTTATAATCAATTAGGGGAAATGCTGGTCTTTAATACATCAAATGAAATGCTAATTAAGAGTATTGCCAAGAATTGCAAAGAGGATAGGAGTCTATGTTCTACAGGAAATAGTAAAATAGATCCCTGAAGCAGGTAAAGTTGCCATCTGGAAAATAATATAGAATTTTAGATAGCTGTCACAGCAATGTGGAAGGCAGCAGATCATAGCTGACTGAGTTTCAATTCTGCCACTTACTAGTCACGTGACCTGGGACGAGTCAAGGTCTTTCAGAATCTGTCTTGTCATCTGTGAAATGGCCATCATAATGCCTGCCTCAAGGCCTGTTGTAGAACTCAATAGAATTACAAATGCAAATCAATTAAAAAACTGCAAGTGCTCTTGCAAAATAAGTTATTCTAAGCTTTAAGTTATTTCCAGTTCCATGGAGATTTCCCTTAAGTAAAATTACACATCCCTATTATGTGTATCTCCCTGTCTTATGCTGTGCTGTTTTCTCAGAAAGCCACAATTTTCAGTGTTTAACAATCAAATATGATTTCTTTGTGATAAATCATTCAAACAAGCGGGTAAAAAAGAGACCTGCATGCTCTAGTCAATGGCTTATGGCATGTGTGACTGACACTCACAGCAGCACCTTCTCAACTTGGGCTTCAGGAATCCTGAGCTGGATGGCATGCAAATCCTGCTGTTTCCTTCTGGTTTTCATCTCTGCAGGCTGGCATTAAGGGAAAGCAAACACTTCTCCATTTGCCTGAGGGAGGAGATGCCTAATTACCATGTTTCTGATTTCCCTCTGGAAGGCTGGCGCCAGGGCCTGAACTCAACTCTCCCCCAAGTCTCCAGGGACACATGCTCCTGGAAAGCGTAATCCATCATCCTTCCCCCACCACACACACACACACACACACACACACCTGAGAACACAGACAGTGGGACAGTGGCTGTCAACATCAACCCCACCTAGCACAACGCCATCATTCTGAGACCAGGATGGAGACAGGAAGCAGTGGATGACTGGCAGCTGCCCTGTAGTGCACGGAATACCTCATGGAGCTTTGACCATGCCTGTTTTAAATATTCCACTCACATGGATATTCCACCACTGCATTGACAGTTTTCCCCTGTGAGCAGACCCTGATTTTCTTATGTCTTCTCCTTGTATGTAGACAGCTTGCCTTGGAGGAAAAAGGACCCCTCCCCCACCCCGTATGGTATTACTGACTAAAGCTGTTTCCAGCCTTCATTCTCTGCCCTATTCTATTGCTTAGAGAAACTATACAGTGGAAACTCAGAAAATACTTCATGCCCCTTAGGAAAATGCAATTTGAATGATTTAGCAGGGAAGTCACTTCAAAAGCATCTGTTTCCACCCACCTCCTCCACCAGCCTGAGAAGCCAGAAAATGAAGCCATATTCTACAGTACAAACACCATCAAGGAGTAAATCAGCACCCCAGAGGCTGCAACAAGGGGCACTCTGTTGCATAAATACCCAGCCATAGCCTGCTCAATGCAGCTGGTTTAACCAGATCACAGGGCTTTCCTCTGGACTTCTAACCCTAAGGGCTGCCTTTACTCTCATGGCCAGTCTGCAGCATATCTGTCAATTTCATGTATATGGTTTCCTGTCCTCTTTCACTAAATGGATGATGTCGACCCTGCTAAATAAGAGAGGTTCCAAACCAGTATTGGGCATATGCTATTAGCATCACATATAGCTATAACTTGGTTGGTTCTAACCACATACTATATTGCCTATCTGGTATTATTTTTTCTTTCCTTCTTCTTTTATTCCTTTCTCCCTTCTTTGCCACCCTCCTTGGTTTCTTCTTTAGAAAAGGTGGAAGTTAGGAAGTGGTGGAAGAGATGAGGAACTGTAACTACACTGTAGTTGTGACCTGTTTCTTTCAGATCATTGGCTCTACTTAGCCTTCAAAGCAAGGACGAATCTTGAGTTCCCTTTATGAAAGATTGTGCGTTTCTGTACCTGGGAGAGTGGAAAAGTGGTTCATGAGCCAACAGTATTAGCATCACCTGGGCACTTGCTTAAAATGAAGAATCTCAGTACCCACCCTGACACACTGAACCCAGGGTCTGCATTTTAACAAGATTCCGAGGTGACTAAAATGCAAGTTAATGTTTTAGAAGCACTGGCCTATGATATGGTGAAACATTACATTCACCTGCCAAGATTTTTCCTTCATTAAGTCACGTGGAACAACCTCTGCTACTGTGTGTGTAAAATTACCAAGTTCAGTGGGTCCACTGACGGTATATACACAGGATTATGCATGGGCTCAGTGAGCTCCAGGAGGCTGAAATGTAAATAACTGAAACACTGGGATAGGCCATAGCTCCCCTTCCCCTAGAAGTCAGTGCTGTCTAATGGCTCAGCTTCAGCTGAAAAAGGCTGCCTCAAGCCTGGATCTCATCAGCTGCTCCAAGATAGCCTTTAAGCTCCTGCTGACTCTGGCATAATGGAAACAATCCTGGACCAGAAAACAACAGAACTTTCATCTCAACCTGACTCCATGAGTTTAGACAAGTTACTAAACTGACCCTCAGGCTCCTCATCTCTGCAGTAAGACTTAATACAAGCTTATCCTACTGCATAAGCTAGTTGTGAGAATCAAACAAAATCACGTTTACAAACACTACACAAACCACAGAGGAGTCTTCAACTGACATTTATTATTGTTAATTAGCATAGCATTGTCGAATTGTGAAGGGAAAATCAAATCTTGGGACCCCTCAAACTCACTACTCCAATGGAAAAAGTTAAGCTTGGAAACTAAGTCATGGAAAAAATTTCCTTTCCTTTTGTTCCTAAACAGACAGCTACAAGATAGAAGGCCACATGTCACCCCAGGTGGCCTCCTTCACTCTGACAATGTAAATTAACAGTTTATCTTCACACGTATGGGACAAAGACAAGAAATCATCCTTCTACCCACCCAGGAAAAATATGTAATTGACTGTTCTGCTACTCACTCCTTTCACATGTAACACATTGATTCAGTGAGTGCTAGTCAAAGCCTCACAAGAATGTGACCATTTATATCACTACCTACTTTCCTTTTCCCTTTTCCCCTTTTGCCTGCTCTTTACCCTTTAAATATTCAAGTCCTCGAAATCCTCTTTGTAAAAAGTAGGGGCTCCAGATGCTACTGTGGCTTGTGTCTCTTTCTCCTAGGCACAGCCTCAATGTTAACAAAATAAACCTCTAAATTTATTAAGACTTGCCTCAGTCATTTTCTTTGGTTTATAGAATAGAGGTAGCTTCAGATTGGAAGAGAATTAATAGGTTCATTTTCTTCCTTAACAAAGGATCCCTTTTTGCTATTAAAAAATCACAATTCAATTCTATGATCTCCAAAAAAGGAAAAAAATGGTCATAAAAGAATGGATGGATGGATAAATGGGTGAATGGATGGATGAGTGGATGGATCAATGGGTAGATGAAAGGACAGATGAATGGATGGATTGACAGATGGACAAACAGACATTTATGAGCATGGACACTGTGTTGTTTTCATATACATTCTATTGATGCCCAATAGAGTATGACAGCACACAGACATCCTGTGGCAGAAAACAATTATTCCACCTCAGGAAGGGTGTATTCTTCCAGCTATTGGGAGTGATACTGCATAAAGCCCTCAATTGTCAGCCTCCGTTGGAGATTGCTTAAGCTAAAGAGAGCCACTTTGTTCCAGGCTTCATCCAATAACTGCTCCACACAAAGGTATTAAGGCCCAGCCCACTTTCCCAGCTCAGGACAGCTCTGAAAATTCATCTGTGTCTTCCACTGAGACTGTGTCATAACTTTACTTGTTCCTCTGCTCAATCCTGCTTCATTCTTTTCTATTTCATAGGGATTGATCCCAGAGGCAGTTCCTAATAAACTACCTCCTTGCTAATCTTCATCCCAGAGCTTGCTTCCTAGGAAACCATCTTATGACATATCCTTATATGAATTTTTTATGTGATGTGCTTCTCTTGTCAAACACATGCATTCACTGAACACCGTTACAGTGACTCACAGAGGAACAGAGACAATGGGAGCTGTAAGGAAACTTAGGGAGCATTTTATCCAACCACTTTATTTAATAGAAAATATTCTGAATTTAAGTAATTTACCCAAGATCACTTTCAATGTTAATGGCAGAGCTAAAACCAAACTCCAGTTCTTCTGACTCATAATCCAGTATTTTTTCTATTACACAATGATATTTTCCCAGAAATAAAAGGTCTTTGTGCACACTTGAGGAAGAATGTAACACTCTACATCAACTTACAAAGTCAAAGAACAAATCATTCAATAAAAAATCTGCCTACCATGGTTTTTTGTTTATTTTCAAAAGCAGACATGTCTAATATTTTGAAATACTTCTGGTTTCCTATTCTTCATTAATACAAATAAATAGATACATCAGCTTGGTTGGGCCAACTTCCATTTTTAATGATACATTTGAGTTGGAAAATACATTAAGATAGATTCAACAGGATCTGTGCTGGGATCCTGGAGGGCCTGCTGTAGTAAAACACAAACTTTAAAGTGCTTCTAATAATTTTTGTGAATTATCATCCTCATCCTAGGCAAAATGATCATAATTCAGATCCTGAGTTAAGACACAGAGCAGGCCAGGAAGATAAACATTGAAGGCTCCAAGGGGGAGATGAAGAAAAGTGGAGACACTTACTGTTCTTCTTAGCTTATAAATAGGGCATGACAACTTTCCTTTTTGTAGTAAATCTTATGATTTCTCCTCCATATTCCCATAATACCTTGTATGGATCTTGATTTTGTGACCACAATGGATTTTTATTATTCTTTATCTCCATCACTAAACTAAGATTTCTTTGCAGTCAGGCACTGTGCTTCGTCACTTTGTTATGGGTGGAAGAGATCAAGTTTTCCCAAGTTACTGGCAGCATATCTGTCCAAGTCTATAGCAACTTAAGTCTTTGTCTCCTCAGAAGAA
Organism: Cacajao melanocephalus; assembly: GCA_963573385.1. Lineage (NCBI taxonomy): Eukaryota > Metazoa > Chordata > Mammalia > Primates > Pitheciidae > Cacajao > Cacajao melanocephalus. The sequence continues at coordinate 140,016 of CAUYLG010029030.1, forward strand.
AGATATCAACTGAGAAATCAGAAAAAGAGACTGAGACAAGTTACAAAGCAAGAACGGAAGTTTATTAAAAAGCCTTTAGAACAGGAAAGAAAGAAAAGAACCCTTGGAAGAAAGCCAAGTGGGCACTTGAAAGTCAAAGACAGACAGACAAGAAGAAGAAGAAAAAAAGAAAGGTTAGGGGCTTTAACCTTGATCCTAGGACTTTATAGGCTTGCCTCTTTCCCATGATTCTTCCCTTAGGGCAGACATCCTGCTTGAGCTGTGCTTTCCTTACCCTTTAGAACTGAGCACAGGCAGTGTGTTTAGGACGTTATATGCATGTGCTCACCTAAGGCTTTCTTCCCTTTTCTGGTGGCATGTACTGGGAACATCATACTTCGCCACTTTTGTCTCTTAACATGCATGCTCAGAAAGTTGCTGCTCCCTTGGGCCTGAATTCAAATAACATTTTGACATTCACAGGTATGAACCATTAGGAAATGGCCTCTACCTGGTGCTGCCAAATTATAATTTTTAGAGAGGCAATGCGATAATTGCTTAACCATCACCTGACATTCCTGGTGGGGTGTCGGGGAGAGGTCCCTCCTGCCCGGCTCATTCCTATCTACCTGTAACAACCCGTTATGAATGAATCAGTGCTGAAGTCTGATTAGCACTTATTTAATGTTTGCCAAATGCATGAATAGTTGAACAAATGACCAATGTTGTGGTCTCCTCATTCTTTCCTCAAAATATCTTTCCCATAGAAGCCTGCCTTTTGTAGGGCCTGGGAATTCCTCATGGGAATCAGGAGCAGAGAGAAATGTTAAGAATTATTTTATGTTATTACAACACATTTTACATATTAGGAAAAGGTGACAGAGGACTGAAGAGATAGAAGGATTGTGAACTTATAATTGTGACCTTATGCTATCAAAAGAATTGCGTTTGTGTGGGGTCAATGCTTTAGAGGAGTGAGCAGGATCCCAAAGTATATGAGTCCACAATTTTCTCACCTCCCCTAGGTAAAGTATTCTCAGTTCTTATGTTTTAAACCTCTTTCTTTGAAACCTACAAATATTCCTTCTGGTCTAAACCTCAGGATAAAACTGGAGAAACAGAGCCCCAAATCACATGCATAGGCCTCAATCTATAGGATAAGGGCCTTCAGCCACTAATCCTTCTACATATGTGAAATGGGAGGAAGCACCACTGGGATGCCTACCTCAAGTCTTATTAAACTGGGAGCTAATCTGATCAAAGGCCCAGCTTAACTGAGGCCAACTGTATTTCCTCAGGGTTTTTGCTGTCCTTGAGGAGGAGAGGAGTCAAGATGCAGATCAGAAATACAGTATAAGTGCTTTCACTGAGGCATGCCTATATTTGCAATTCAATTCAGAAAGAGAAAAAAGAAGACAGAATGGGCTACCAGGCTGAAGCTAAATGCTGTGGGGTCACTGGGTTCCTTAGCAGGAGTGACTGTTCAAAGGAATAGGGGGGTCATGGATCTAGGGCAGGATAAGAAGTAGCAAATGTATTCTCCATCACTATGGAGAGAGAGGGGCCTCCTGGGAAATGGGGAAGATTGCATCACCAATTTGATTAGCAGAAAGAGCCGGCAAGGACTAGCTGGGGTAATCCTATGCACTGCAATTTTTTAAAAACACCTCTGTCATCTACTGTTGTTGCTTCTGATGCTGCTTATTAAACAGGCTATCAAATCCAAGCAGGGAGGCACTGGATAATCAGAAATATCATCATCCTTATTGTATTATTGTTTTTGTTATGTTAACTAGGTTCTAGAAATGTGCTTTGCATAAAAATATTTTTTATTGCTAGGATTAATGAGATACTTCTGAAGAGCTCAAAGCATAGAATTACCAGCAGGTCACTAAAGGCACAGCTCAGAACACAGGCAGGCTTAATATACAGCAGAGGCCAGGCACCCCAAGGGAGCATGAGCCCTCAGCATTAGAAAAATTAGGAATTATGAAACTGGAAGATGAGAGAGAAGTAATAGAGAATTATCCACAAGCCTACATTTGGATTAATTTAATGTGAGAAACAATTTACAAATGATTTATACTCAGATTGTCATTTGATAAAGAATTAAGTGGCATAACTTGATTACCTGGTTATTAAATCCAAGAGATGAAACATTATGCATACCAGACCAAATGTATATCTGATCATAAAACTGGAGAGACCAGTGTTAAAAAAGCTCTCTGCCTGGGATAGCCTAGGGCTGTAAACCACACCTTAACTCTATCCTATGGAGCCAAAAGGGCATAAACTACAATAATCTCTCTTTACTTGAAACAAGAAGTTTCCAGAATATATACCTAAATAACGCAAAACAAGTATAATAAACTTAGTTATGCCTAGCATCTCAGTGATCCTTTATATTCTTCAAAATGATTTTGTGAACTCCTTAATCTTGCAAACTAAGACAAGTATGGCAGTATTATTATGTCCATTTTGCCATTTAACCTCTTTTCCCTTAATTGTCACATTAATTAGTGAGAAAAACTAAATAGGTAAGCTTAGGAACAAGACTTGCCTATTTATTCTATGGCATTATTTTAATAATAATGGAAAGTTCAGAATCCTATTTTAGACATGTGGTTCTGATATCCAAACTAGATTCTATGCACAATGGAGAGTCTGTCCACCACGACAGTTCATCCTGGGAAATAAGGAGTCTCAGGACATCTGTCTACTGTCACCATTGATCAGTTCAGACAGATAACTGCAATTAAATATAGCCACAGGAACCAAAGAAGATCACAAGTGTTCCAGTCCAGGAGTCACAATACAACCAAAGGAAATTTGTACCACGTTGAATCAGTCCAAATGGAGCATATTAGCCTTCATCAGTGGGCTTTTGCAAAGCAAAATGACAGGTCCTGATGAAAAGATAGGGAGGTTCAAGGGGAAGGAATAAAGGTGTCCTTACCCTATTTCTATTTTATGTGACACAAAATAGAATGAATTTCTAGAACAATCAATTTAAAGAGTTAGCGCCTTTAGACCACCCATTATGACTCCTGTTATCTTTGGAAAGATCTCTAAAACTTGCTGAACATGGTGGCATATGCCTGTAGTCCTAGATACTTCCAGGGCTGAAGCAGGAAGATCCCTTGTGCCCAAAAGTTTCAGTTGAGCCTGGGCAACATAGCAAGATCTCATCTCTTAAAAGTCTCTAAAACTCTTCTGATAAATTTAATCAATATTAATTTTTTTTTTGAGATAGTGTCTCACTCTGTGCTCAGGCTGTAGTGCAGTGGTGTGATCATGGCTCACTGTAGCCTCAACCTCCCAGGTTCGAGCAGTCCTCCCACATTGGCTTCTGGAAGTAGCTGGTTCTACAGATATGAGGCACCACACTCAGCTAATTTTTCTTTTTTTTTTTTTTTTCACTTTTTATAGAGATGGAGTCTTATTGTGTTGCCCAGGCTAGTCTCAGACTCCTAGATTCAAGTAATCCTCTCACCTTGGACTCTTACATTAAATTTCTGATAAATTTAATCAATATAAAATTTCATAGCCAGAGAGCAGTTATGGGAGAACTTGTAAAAATATGGATTACATGGTTCATAGTGTTTCAATTTCAATATATAATAAATTATGTATAATTATCTAATCAGAAAATATCAATAAAGCCTAAAGAGAAAGAGAAAAACCATCTAAGTCCTGACACAGGATATTTTCCGTGCCACTTCATCAGCCAGAGACATCTGTGGCTGGTGGTGTCTCTGAATTTCATTCATGCCCACTAGGTTTGCTCTGCCCACTCAGCCCAGCAGGCTGTACCTGGACTGTGCTACTACTCTAGATGCCATGCTCACCATGGGATCCACCCTCAACCCACAGCTGGGCTTGGTATGTGGCAACTTGCTTCCACCTTGGGCACCAGTGTCTGGACAAGGGGAATGTGGTTGTGCCCAAAAAACTCAAAGACATTAGAAACTGCAGCGACCCAAAGGGGGTGTTACAATAGTTACAGCTCTAGCTCTGGGACCCCTGAGGTCTGGGCCTGAGAAGGGTCACAGGTTGTTTGTGTTACAGTTTGTTTGTTCCTGTTGTCTGTACACTTTGGCAAATGGGGGCATGTCCCAGCTCAACTGGTCCTGTCGCTCCACTCCAGCCCATGGCTCGTGGGCTGGTCCAGCCCCACCACTGCTTCCCATTGTTTGGGGCAGCCACCTGGTGTCAGCAGAGGGCAGAGGGCTACAGTGTTACAGTCTCTTTCATATTTGCATTTGACAGGCCCCAGGTTCTTGTCCCATGTCCAAGAACAATAAGGTTACATAAGAAAGGAGAAGAAGAAGATTATTCAGCAACAGAAGAGCTCTCAACAACGAAAGGGGACTCAACGTGGGTAGCCCTCTGTGTGAGGGGGGCCCAAAAGTGAATATCCCAATGTGTGGCTGAGTCTGGGTTTTTTATGGGCGCAGAATGGGGAGTGTGTGCTGATTGGTTTGAGTATGCAAACAAGGTTAAAAAAAGACAATACTCAAAGATGGACATCACAGTGTAAAAAAACAATTAGGGAAGGGTAGGTATGTGTAAAATAGGTGAAGGGTTGGATTCAATCACAGGAAAGCTCGCCAAATGGAAAGAGAGGTTCCCAACTGGGTCTGTGGATTTATCTGAGACTTATAGCTTGGTTTTCAGGCTTTAAACTGTCTTTAGTTTGAAGGCCAGATTTCACCGGGGACCTGCCCCCCGTCTGCCTGCTGCTGCTATCAGTTCTAGGCCAATGCTAGCATTTTAGAATTGAAACTCAAAGTCAGAGGGGATAATTTTGTTCAAGTTACATGGCTAGTTTTTGGCAAAATTAAATTACCTACCTGACTGGAGTTATGGAAACTTTTCCTTTGGGTCCATGTGGCTAGAGGCTGGCAGATGACTCTATAGGCCCTTCCTGCTCTAATATCTGGTTCTAAGAGTTGGAAGGTTCTTTGGAAGTGTCATCCTTAATAGAGTAGTTATGTTATTTATTGCCATGTTATTTATTAGAAAGCATAAGACATGTTTGCACATGACAGGGGAGTGCTATTGACAATGTCAACCTAAAGGAAGAAGCTGAGGCAAAATTAATTAAGTAAAGAGTTTTATTTGGGCCAAACTTGAGGACTGCAACCAGGGATGATAGATTTAAGTTGCTCTGAATATACACTCTGATTAGTTGCAGTTATAAGTGGATTTTTAAATGAGTCTGTTTCAAAATTGTTTACCAAAAATTTACATTAAAATAACATGAGCTTTTGATTGACTACACATTGTTCTTTATATCATGAATTCCAGGAACCGAAAGATAATGAGTGAAAAAACTAGGCAGAAACAAAGTGACTCTAAAGGTTGCCCCCAGGGTGGATGACGGTGGTTCAAACCTGTCATCCCAGCACTTCAGGAGGCCTAGGCAGATGGATTGCTTGAGCCCAGGAATTTGAGACAAACCCATGTTACATGGTGAAAACCTGTTGATATGGTTTGGTTGTGTCCCCACCCAAATATCATCTTGAATTGTAGTTCCCATAATCCCCACATGTCATGGGAGGGACCTGGTGGGAAGTGATTCGATCATGGGAGAGTTCCCCCATGCTGTTCTAGGGATAGTGAGTGACTTCTCATGAGATCTGATGGTTTTATAAGCGTCTGGCATTTCCCCTGCTTGCATTCATTCTCTCTCCTGCTGCCTGTGAAGAGATACCTTCTGCCATGATTGTAAGTTTTCTGAGGCCTCTCTAGCCATACAGAAGTGTGAGTCAGTTAAACTTCTTTTCTTTATAAATTACCCAGTCTCAGGTATTTCTTTGGAGCAGCGTGAGAATGAACTAATATAACTGTCTCTACAAAAAATACAATAAAATATTAGCTGGTCATGGTGGCACACACCTGTAGTCCCAGCTATTTTGGAGGATGAGGCAAGAGGACCACTTAAGCCCAGGAGGGAAAGGCTGCAGTGAGCTGATGTTGCACCACTGTGCTCCAGCTTGGGAGATAGAGCGAGACCCTTTCTCAAAAATAAAAATAAAGTTTAAAAAAAAAAAATTGCCCCTAGGTATGAGAGAGAGGACAATGACTGAAGTCCCATACTCAAGTCTCTCTGGGCCTACATACTCACATAGCTCAGACTGTTCTGAGTTATTTTTCTTTTCTCAATAACTATTTGCAGATGCCAGGTATAAAACAGAACACTCTGTGCACATTGGGTTATACGGTAAGCCTCTCTTTAATAGATAATAGATTTCCAGACCATCATTGGGATTTCAGACTTTTAACTTTATATTCATATTCAAATGCCAGTTCTGAGAGTAAAACAAAATAATGTTAGACTGTGAGTATCTTTTGTCTTTTCAACGTTTTGAGAGATGTTTGAAATAGAGGAATAAAATTTTAGCAGTTCACAATCTTTCTGTTAAATGACTAATTGAGGCAAGAATTGGAATAGAACACTAAATGAGCTGTAGAATATCATAAAATGCAGCAAAGTTTGAAGAAGCAAAAACAGTGGTAGGGAAATGTTTCAGGTGAAAGAAAGCTAGATGGAGAAGAATGGATCTATGATGGGTGAGCTGTCCAGTTACACAAGCCCCTCAAGAAGTAGTATTTACACTAACAAAGTCACGAAAATAACAGTTCAGGCCCATAGATCAGAGGAATAACATTGATAAAGTATTGTCAAAGTCAACATCATTCTTCACTATGGTAAGAGAAATGCTAAAGTATGAGAATGCTATGCAGATATCACTTCTGTATTTCCTGGCTTGAAGGCTGTAAAATTCCCAACCATGATAATGCAAATTAATGGGAGGCTGGAAGTTAAATAACATAATTTGAGTAAGCCAATTCTCTGTGGCATGCTTTCTGTAATGGGTAAAAGCTAACTGAAATGATTAGTCATTGTAGAAATAAGGCATTGATCATATAATAATAATACTTGGCTTCCAAACATCATTTATATAACATGAAGCACTACACAAAAGCAATCGAAGATATGTCAGTTAGTCCTCTTAGCAGCCTTGAAAGGCAAGAATTATATTATTGTCCTAATGTTGTAAATGAGATGCCTGAGGCCCAGGGGAATTCAATAATTTCTTTATTATTTTACCTCTACTGGAGAAATTCAAACTAGAATGCACTTCTCTTGATTCCTCACCCACACCTCCCACTTAATCCAGTGTTAATTGTATCTTAATGCCTAGAAAAAGAATTGACCTTGAGAAAGTTGTTAGTTTAGTGACTTCTAAATATCAATTTTGGCCAAAGTCCTCTTTAGCTTTCATATCCCCTCAGGAGTAATCCATCTCACTCAGCCCCTACCCCATTCACCATCTGACCTGCCATGCTCTCTGAAAACTGCAACTGTGTTTTACCTTTGGAGTAACCAAATTCAATTATAGTTTCTGCCTTTGTGTTTCCTCAGCCTTTTTTCCTGCACAAATTGATGGTGACAGCAGTGATACCAATTCAATTACATACCATCTTCTGGTTCCCAGTAATGATTCTGTGTAAGTCAACAGAGACCAGCTAGGAACTAGAATGACCGTGAATTAAAAGGAACTGATAAGCCAAAGCCTGAATTAGAAACCCATTTTCACTTACTGGGAAAATTTAAGACAACTTCTGTCATAAAATAAGCAGGGTAAATTACGGAAAGAGAAATAAGTTGGTCAGTTTATGCAAGAAGATTTCTAGAAAGGATTAGAGAGCTTTACAATTATACTATCGAGATGAGCAAAACAAGAGGGACAAATCAAGTAGCATCCTACCAAATTACTGGGTCTTACAACAAACATGTCATAGAAGAGTCAAATACATTTGGCATTTGAGTTTATTTAACAGATATTTATGTATTGAGCTCTTAGCACACAGCAAGCTGTTGTACGTTAGAGAGTGGGTACTGCAAAGATCAAAATAACAAAGCCCCTCCCCCCATGGTAGTTACATTCCAAGGAAGAAGACAGATGGGATTGCAAAAGCTATGAAGAAAAACAAAGAAAGGTAAAAAGACTGTTATAATATGACAGGTATATGCTATTTAAGTAGAGTGGTCAATGAGAGCCTCTCTGAGAAGTTGACATTTTAAAAAATGAACAAATTGAAGCACAAACATAGGAAAAACCACCTCATTCCTTGAGGACCAAACAGTAATGAAATTTAATTGTTTAGTTTCTGTGTATGTATATACTAGCATGGACTTTAAAGTTGACAATTTTTACAACTCTCACTCATCCTGGAAATGACTCTAAAACACTAAACAAATAATTGTTGTCTCTCAAATGCGAAACTAAATCCACTACAAAATGGAGCTAGTTTACCAAATTAAGTGATTTTTTTTTTTTAGCATCCATGATACTCCTTTAGAAAACTATGTTCTACATAATCTTCCTCTCCCTCTTGCTCTACAACACATTACCTGGTTGTCTGCTCTTGGTCAGCTACTTATCTTTTTGCTTTCATAAGCTACTTTTCATGGATTTTCATATTGTTTTATGTAGAAAAAACCTAAACAAGCAATAATTTGCTATTTTTTCTAAATCAGACTTGATTTGCATTTAATAAACTAGCTTGTACTACAGATTTAAGTCAATCCAACAAATATTTGTGGTAAGATACTACTAGCAAAATAATGTGTTAAGAACCAATGGGAGGAAAAGATTTGCAAAACACTATCCTTGCACTTAGACAACATACGATGTAGCTCAGTAGATAAGCACACAAATAACTACAATATGAGGAATAACTGGGTTTCTGTCTCAAAGAAAAGAGAATTTCTTAAAGTTGAAAGAGGTGCAGATGAGGAACATAATTTTAGGGAGGAGGTGAGATTTGAAATGAGTCTTAAAAGCAGGGTAGCATTTCAAAGTAAAAATAAGAACCAGAAGCCATTTCACACCAAAGGAATATTATAAATATATTAATGAAGGTAGAAAGAGGTAAGGCATGTTTAAAGAAGGGCAAATACTCTGGTTTGGTTTAAATGCAGGTCATTAAAAGGAAAGTAGTGAGGAATAAATAAGATAGTGATTAATAGGCTAGGGCATAATAGAGGAACCTGCCATGCTGGAAGGCATAGAAAGCCACCAAGGTGTTTTAAGTTAGAAATATCTTTAAGTGTGTCTACTATTGATGAGAAAGAAGTAGACATGAGATGAGAGACCAGCTAGGAATGTATTTTGAAGGTATGACGAGAGGTAACAAAAGTCTGAAGTAGGAGAATGGTATTGGGAGCAATAATTTTTGAAGAGAAAAACAAGTTGTGATGGTTCGGTTAATGGGTTTTGGCAACTAATTAAATGTAAGGCAAGATAGGAAGAAAAGAGTAAATGAATACTAAAGGAAGCCATCTGCTGATGACTGAGTCATCTTGGCTCACCGCAATCTCCACCTTTTGGGTTCAAGCGATTCTCCTGCCTCAGCCTCCCGAGTAGCTAGGGTTTTAGGCATATGCCAACATGCCTGGCCTATTTTTTTATTTTAAGTAGAGACAGGGTTTTACCATGTTGGCCAGGATGATCTTGATTCTCTTGACCTCAGGTGATCTGCCCACCTTGGCCTCTCAAAGTGCTAGGATTACAGGCGTGAGCCACTGCACTTGGCCAGGAGATTCTATAATGACCATAGATGCATAACTGAAACAACCTAACACCCCTTATAGGCTGGAGAGGGAGGCATGTGAGGTCAGAGCAGAGCTTACAGAAAAGAAGATGAGTTGAGGGCCTGGAGGTCATAGGGACAAGGAACAGGTCATGCAAATGAAATGGAAGGAAAGGAAGGATCAGAGTTGGAAACCTGGAGCTCAAGATCATGAGTATGTGACAATTTTGAATGAAACAACAAGACTTGAAGAAACAGAAGAAGTATGGTGTATGGTGCCAAGGCATTTATTATTAAGTCCCAACCGTATGAATGGCTAAGTCTTGCAAAGGACTAAACCATGAGAAACGTGCTAGACAAAAATAAATAGACAACAATTGTGAGTCATGTATTGAACTTGGAGCTGAAAGGTTTCCTAGCTATGAGTAGATTTCTTAAAAGGAAAGAAAGAACATAGTATAATCAAATGGAAGAATCTTAATGAAGAAGATATTGCTATAGGAGGGTAAACTGAAAGTAGCCACAGGGAAGCAAGGACTGACTGATCTCTTCTCCTGGTCATAAGAGACAGGGAGTTAAAAACTGGCCGGGTTCCATCAGGTCCATCAGGGAGAGTTGGAAGAGAAGTGGTATCCCTGAAGAAAATGCCAAATGGCTAAGACTTTGAGGAAAGATTTGAAGACAAAGAGAAATTTACCCACAAAGGACAGAGGGGAAGGAAGTGGTTGAAGGGTGGATAGAACATTTTTATTTTATTTTATTTTTAAGAGACAAGGTCTCTCTCTGTCTCCCAGGCTGGAATGCAGTGGCACAATCACAGCTCACTGCAGCCTTGAACTCCTGGGCTCAAGCAATTCTCCCACCTCAGCCTCCCAAGTACATGGGACCGCAGGTGTGCACCACCATACCCAGCTAATTTTTAATTTTTTTGTAGAGATAGGATCTCCCTATATTGCCCAGGCTGGTTTTGAACTCCTGGGTTCAGGCAATTCTCGTGCTGGGGTTATAGATGTGAGCCACTGCTCCCGGCCTAAAAGGGCCTTTTAGATGCCCATTGCTGAACTTAGGGAGGCAGATTTAGGAAGGAGGATTTGCATACAAGCTTGGTGCAGAACAAAGCAGGATTAGGAAGTAGGCAAAAGGAACTTCTTAGCAACAGAGCAGGATAGGTGCCAAGTAAGTAGTGATTAATGTAGGCAACTGTAGAACTAAGTAGTCCTAGCTTTCTAATAAAAGAAGTGAAGCAATGGAGAAAGGGGAACTGATGTTTTATAAACCTGCCTCTCTACGTGGTTCATCACAATGATAGAAATTCATACTTCCTGCTGAGATAGAAAGATATATATTTTTTTAAGAATCTGAAGAGAACCACACAGCTATTTGATGAATCAAGTGGCTATGTTAAACAGGGACAAGACAACCATTCAGAGCCTCACCTCAGGTCTATTTCAAATTACTTCACTATAATGTTTTTCTTCACTGACCTTATCACATCTAGCATTTTATTTAGATTTATTTATTTGTTCATTATCTGTGTTTCCCCACCTCACGGTGCCCCAACCCAAATACAAGCTAAGTGAGGTCAGGAACTTTGATTAATTCACAGCTGAATCCCAGTACCTAGAATGGTACTTAGTAAACTATAGTTGTTTGTGATACATAAATAAATTACGACATAGCCCCTGCATAAAAGGTCTTGTAAATTAGAAGAAGAAACAAGTAAAAAATATATATTACTATAGAGGCAAAAAAGAGAACATAATCAATTCTGTCTCAGTAGGGATTATCCTAGAAGACATTACAAATTAGTGAAACTGGTCTACCAAATTTAGTGCTCTTATCCCAAGAGACATAAGCCAATCCATAGATGTGAAAATAAAACTTGGAAACTTGTGGATTTTATTTCTATTTCTGTATCGATTTTATAATGTATATATAAATCATGTGTATAATAGTACAAGTATATAACTGTGAATAAACAAACTAACATACCTAAATTTTGATTGCACACTCTTAGTTTTTGGCTCATGAGGTACAAAACTGAAATGACTAGTCACTACTGGATGGAGAAACTGGAGCCTTAAACTGCATCTTGAAGGATAACTAAGACTATCTCTTCCAGGCAGAAGTGTGATGAGGCATTCTAGAGTGAAGGTAACAGCATGGATCTATGGAAATCCAAGGGAGTACTGGGAACCCAATGAGCACAGAGATTTAATAGGAAATAAGTTGAAGACCAATTCTTTTGAAAAAGGGAAATTACCAATAGAGCTATAAGTAAAGAAATGGTAAGATGAGATCTTCATTTAGATTATTCACCTATAGATTATTCACTTCAATGGCAGATGAATTTGAGGGGTAAAGAACTGGAGATGTGAACACCAGTTAGGGATTATTTTAGTAATTTGAGTCAGAGATTAGAGTCTAAACAAGGGCTGGGTTAAAAGGCATGTAGAAAAGGAGATCGATTTGGAACATAGTTTGAGGTAAAATCAGTAAGTCTTGGGGATAATTAGATATGGGTTTTATATTGCTCAGGGTAAGTTCAGCTGTGAGAACAGAAGCCTGAAAAAAACTAGTACACAAGAAGGAAGTGTACTTCTCTCCACATAAAAGAAGTTAGTCTAGGACTGGCTCTACTCTTACTGGGGATGCAGCTTCTTCCATCTCTTCGTTGTGTCTTCCCTGATGTGGAGCTTACTCCTCACAATCAAAAATGGCTGCTGGAGTCTGAATCACTGTCTTCATGTTACAGGAAGAAGAATGAAGGAAAGGAAAAATTACTCCGCCCCTTGTCATTAGAGAAGATGTCCTAGAACACTTCTGCCTACATTTCAGTGGCCAAAACTGAGACACATAGTTAAGCCTAGTTGTGAGGTAGGCTAGGAAATGCAGGCTTTATTCCAAGTACCCAAATAAACGTTTTGGTCCTTTATTATAAAGAAGAGGAGAACAGCTATTGGATGGCAACTACCACTCTTGACAAGGAGTAAAGAAAAGTAAGAATCACAGATAAATTCCAAGTTTCTAATTCAAGTGACTGCATAGATGGCAGTGACACCAAGTGAATGACAGACTGTAAAAGTAGTGAGTTTAGGGGAAACAGTGATGTTTCATTTTTTGAATGTTGAGTTTGCAGTGCAAGACATGCAAGTAGAAATGTTTCACAGGAAATTAAACGGCAGACAATGACTTAGACTTAGATATTATTAATACGTGAGCTGGGATTACCAAGAAAAAAGTGTACAGAATTAGAACTGTGAGCTAAGGATAGAACCCTGGTTGATGGGCAAAGTGGGAGGAGGTTAGCAATATTATAAGGAAAGGAATCTATGAAGAAGCCAAAGAAGCAATAATAAATTTTTTTAGGAAAATATGTATGTTGTACATATTCAAAAGAGAGAATGAGCAGCTCTGTGAAATGAAGCAAAGTATAATAAAATACAAGCACTGACAGAAAAAATAGCCATACACTGTTAGAGCTGGAAGTCACTGGGCAGTACTGAGAGAATTTTCACAGGAATGGAGCAGGCAGAAGCTAGATGGGGTATAATCAGAGCTCAGGAGGTGGGAATAATAACTAAAACCAGCACTTGCAAACTTCAATGGGCATGCTTATTTCCTGGGGATCTGGTTAAAAATGCAGCCTAAAAGGAAGGACTCAAGATTCATTTTTTATCATTCTTAATGACTCCCCTGATGCTGATCTGCAAACCACATTATAGGTAGCAAGGTTGTGGGCCAGTGATTCTGTGACATTAATTTGCATCAAAATTACCTGGAAGACTTATTAAACCAGATTTCTGTATCCCACTCCCAGAGGGTCTAGTTAAGTAGGTCCATTGCCGTGGGACCTGGGAATTTGCATTTCTAAAAAGGTCCCAGGGGATGCTGCTGCTACTGGATAGGGGACCACACATGGAGAACCGCTGCTATGACTTCTTGTTTTGATAACAGATCAAAAAAGGCTGGACTACAGCTGGAGAGACATGGTATCAAGAGAGGGGAGGGGTTTGTTGATATTTCTACCTTCATTTTATTGTTGGTAATAGCAGTGCCAATGCATTCACACTCTCATTGGATGAAACACAAACATCCACTACAAGCTAGTCTGATATATATTCTCAAGTTTTCTCCCTCCATATTTTCTGTACGTTAGCCTACATTATAGACGTACTGCAATTCAGCCAACCATCTGTACCCAGTTTCACAGTCTGTGCGTGAAATCAGTATGTAATACAAAGAAATTAAAATATTCTAGAAGCTCTAGCCCTAACAGCCTCCTCATCACAAAGGTATATTTTCTTCTTAATTGGAAAAATCAGCCTACTCCACTCAATCTCTTGTTTGTTTTCTATATCAAAATTATTGGGTTACCTACTGATTACCAGAACTGGCCAATTAGTCTGATTATCTCATCACATATTTTTAACTTCTCCAGCTGTGAGAGTTACTTTTTATGTTGACTCTTTCAATGAAGAACTCCCCAAGCTGAGATAAATGATGAGTAAAGTGTTAATTGCCCACCAGCAATTTAACCTGAATACTTAATTTAGAGTGATATAAGTGGTACAACTGAGCCATGGAGTAGAATTTAGGGAATATATCATGGTGCTGTATTTTGAGGCTCTGAAGACGTCCATGGCTCCAGGCACATAAAATTGGTGCTAATTTCAAATTGAATCCTCTTACTGTTGTGGTATATATTCATAGGAAAATGGATGCAATTACTTTGGGAAAATGCTAAGTGTTACCCCTAAACAAAGATTTACTGGTGTTTGGAAGTCTTTATTAGAGGGGTAGAAATGAGAACAACAAGCCAGCAAAGAAGTAGGATATAAAAATGAATAAGATGAGCCTCCTGCACAAGAATGTATAATCTAACATTGCCCCTTATTCCTACCTCCTCAGGGAAAGAGAATGATATAGACGAGCTGTTTGTATTTTTCCATAGTTACCTTCTATACTCAGAGAGCAGCAGGGTAGATGATATGTCAAAGAAACCTCACAGTTCCAGTTTCTTCCATATGGTCTACTTGTCTTCGGACAAAGTGGTTATGTTCTGGAAAGCCACCAAAATAGAAAGCACTTAACCTGCTATCTCAAGTCTAATGTGAGCCACTTCTTTCGGCATGGCCCCTTCAGGCTATTCTTTAATTCAAACAAAAAGTCACCTTAGAAGTTCTAGAGGAAAAGAAGGCTACTCTTAAGGATAGGTTGGAAAGCTCAGAGTGTCTCTACCATTGAGACCATGCCCCCATTAGCAAGATAGTTGGCAACCACCCTATGTCTATTTCAAAACCTGCCTTCTCTCTCAGCCTCCTACCTGTTCCCTCCAGCTTGCTCACTGATCAGTGAGATTCTCCCTGTCTCTTTGTAAAGGTCATGAAATTCTAACAGCTGCAAAACACACCAAAGGGGGATTAAGTAGCTTGATTCCTACCTACTGGCTCAAATACATGACTCAGAATGAGAATCCCAGATGAGTACCACAGATTATCATCCCAGACACTAGGAAATCCAGACATCTCTGTAACCTCTCTTGGAAAACAGGCTACTAATATCATTTTTTCGAAGCTCTTGGGAAGAAAAAAAAAAGTCAATCATGAAGTATTCAAAATCTCCTCATGGAGGTGTTCAATTTCAGTCATAAGAGTTTTGAAGACAATTGCAAGGACCAAAATCCATTCAGTCACACAATGTCTCTTAGTTTTTAGAGAACACAGTTAAGATCAATGTAGCAAGAGACTGCATGTGGACCAACTACCCACCTTAGCTGCCCCCCCACCCTCCAACACACACACACACACACACACACACACAATTTGCTAAATTGACTAACTGAAATAAACACATAAACCAAAGCTGGTTTCCAGCGGTTTAGACAAGTCTATGAGCAAGAGTGGAGCTGGCAATTTGAAATTTAATGTAGACAGGAAGAGTTTGAGAGTAGCAGCATGTTTATTTGTTCCTAAATAGAAACACAGATAGCTAGTCCAAGCAAGAACTTCCTCCACAGAAAGAAACTGCAAATAATCCAATCCCTGGCTGCCAACTAGAACTTATTTTAGAGTAAGTGGGAACAGGCTGCCTGGCCAGTCCAGGAGAATATAGAGGTGCTCCTCCCACACACCAAGCACTCATTAGCATGTCTACTCAGTTTCTTAACCATGTAACAGCTGCAGACAGACAATAGTGGGAAACTGTCATAGAGAATGGGAAAAAAAAGTACTGGAAAATGCTGTTAATTAAGAAAAGACAGAGGAGGATGATTTCTTTAGAAAGAAATGAAACTCTTGGACAGCAGAAAAGGTTTTACAACAGAGTTTTGAGGCAAAGTAACTCCAGGACAAGGAATCATAGTAAAATATAATACCCTGCTCACAAAGTTAACACCGTAGTCCCTTGTTCCACAAGCATTTATTGAGCACTTACTGGGTACAGTGCACCATGCTGAGTTATATGGGTGGGAATAGAAATATAATCAGATAACTGCTACCCTTAGGCAACTGGAATTTAGTTGTGAGGATAAAATACTTATATTGGCAACAGCTGTGCAAAATCATGAGTTGCAGACACTTCTGAAATGAAATACAGTATATCAGGTTCAGAACTCTTGTCTTACCAGACACATTTCTAGGTGAGTTTGAGAGGATGACAACTTAAAATGTCACCCTTGATTTTAAGGAAGGAAAGGAATGTGGACTACAGAGTCAGGATGATTGCCTTTTGTTCACTTTCCTTTCCTTAAAACCTAACGGCTCAGGAAAGCATCTCTAAATTTATTGGCAGCTCACCTCCAGCAGAGAGAGAGACAGTTCAGAGCCACTGTCTGGAATGGAGATATCAGAAACCTTAGGGGATGGAAACTTGAAAACAGCCAAACAAGCCAGGTAAAAGCCAACTAAAGCAAACAGAATCAAGAAAGCACGGCAAATGTACCCAGGACACAAATGTAAAAGAAAAAGTTGTTAAAAAAAAGGGGGGGGCGAGAGCCCTTCTTTACACAAAAGTAAAAATAAGATTAGACTATTTTAAGCAAGTTTTGAAACTACTGGGTTCTTATGTTAGGTCATTCTTGCACTGATATAAATAAATACCTGAGTCGGGGATCCAAGATGGCTGATTAGGAACAGCTCAGGATTGCAGCTCCCAGTGAAAGCACAGAGCGTGAGTGGACACCGCATTTCCAGGCGGATTTTTATTGCCCACAGACTAGGAGATTCCCAGGCGGAGGAGCCCTACGGGTCGCCAGCGCGGCTCTTTTGGCCGGCGGGGCTGTTTTGCCGGTGCCCCGGCGTGGCAGTTCTCCGTACAAAATACGCTAGTCTGGGTCTCCATTCTAGCTGGCAAGTGGAGCTTCGGGAAGGCAGAATTGCCCATTCATCTGATTAAAAAGGGGTCTGAAACAGGGAGCCAGGCCAGGAGGTTCCCGGGCAAAAAAGCGCCATGAATATCAGCGCCGCTGTTTCAGCCGGTGCAGTGGGTCGCCGCACGGGAAGTCACACAGATTCCGGCGCCTTTTCATCAGGCGACTGGAACACCTGGGAGAGAGTCGCTCGTTCAACAAAACAAAAAAGGCTCTGAGGCAGGGAGCTAGGTGATCAGGCTCAGCTGGTCCCACCCCCATTTAAAAAAAAAAAAAGCAATTGGAAATGCTCAGGGTTGAGAGTTCCACAGCAAGCACAGCTGAACCTGGGATGGTCCAGATTTGTGGGGGAGGGGCGTCCGCCATTACCAAGGCACTCCACCACTACGGAGGCAGTCCACCATCGCTGAGGCAGCTTGCCGTTACCAAGGCAACCTGCCATTGCCGAGGCAACCCGCCATTACAGAGACTCCGCCATTACAGAGGTGAACCACCACTGCCGAGGCAGTTCTAACTACACTCATATAAACAGGACTACAAGGAAGTTCACACGGCAGCTGGGCGGAGCCCACAGCAGCCCAGCAAAGCCTAGGCAGGCAGACAGTGACTAGGCTGCCTCCTTGCTGGGCAGGGCAGCCCTGAAAAAAAAGACAGCAGCACAATGGAAAATCATAAATAAAGCCCTAACTCCCTGGGACACAACACCTGGGAAATAAGAAGGGGTTTATGAGTCCTGCTGCAGCAGACTTAAACGTACCTGCCCAGCAGCTCTGAAAGAACAACGGAGCTCGCAGTTCAGCACTTGAGCTCCTATAAAGGACAGACTGTCTCCTCAAGCAGCTCCCTGACCCCC
>CAUYLG010029031.1:0-71222 GCA_963573385.1 Cacajao melanocephalus
CATATATGCGAATCTATAAGAAAGGTGATATTGTAGACATCAAGGGAATGGGTACTGTTTAAAAAGGAATGCCCCACAAGTGTTATCATGGCAACACTGGAAGAGTCTACAGTGTTACCCAGCATGCTGTTGGCATTGTTGTAAACAAACAAGTTAAGGGCAAGATTCTTGCCAAGAGAATTAATGTGCATACTGAGCACATCAAACACTCTAAAAGCCGAGATAGCTTCCTAAAACGTGTGAAGGAAAATGATCAGAAAAAGAAGCCAAAGAGAAAGGTACCTGGGTTCAACTGAAGCGCCAGCCTGTTCCACCCAGAGAAGCACACTTTGTGAGAACCAATGGGAAGGAGCCTGAGCTGCTGGAACCTATTCCCTATGAATTCATGGCATAACAGGTGTTAAAAAAATAAAACGCCTCCGGACTGTAAAAAAAAAAAAAAAAAAAAAAAAGAATAAACTTTTATAAGCTGTTGACTTATTGATGCAAAATGAAAAGGTGCATTATTCTTTGGAGATGTTTATTACTAGGAAACCAACCAATGTCCGGTAAATGGAACTACTATGGTGCTGCTAATGTGCAAGAAATTGCACGATTCTTAGAAGAGCAACTTGGGTGAATACTGAATGAAAGGGCAACTATTTTAGGAAGCCGTCAGCATTGAGCTCTTTAGACAAACTTATTAAAATATCACTATATTTATCCAAAGATCAGTAGGTCCAGAAAGTCTACTACAAAGTCTGAGATATTATTCCATAATATCTCTCTTTGATGTTAATGCTAATATCACAGTGCGTGTACACCATGATATTATTTATAATATCGCTCTTAGATATTGCTGCTAATATCACACTGGGTGTATACCCTGTGTGCACACTCTCTGTGATATTACTCAAAACATCTTTGATAATGCTGCTAATATCACAGTGGTTGTACATCCTGTGTGTATACCCTCTTTGACATTATTCATATTTTCAATATTGCTGCCAATATCACAGTGCATGTACACTCTCTGTGAATTTATTCATAATATCTTTGATATTTCTGCTAATACCACAAAGGATGCACACTCTCTGTGATATTATTCATAATATCATACACCCTATGATATTACTCATAATATCATTGATGTTACTGCTAATATCACAGTGAATGTACATCCTGTAATGTTACTCATATCTTCAATATTACTGCTAATATCACAGTGGGTATACACCCTGTGATCATATCTTCAATATTACTGCTAATATCACAGTGGGTATACACCCTGTGATATTAATCATAACATCTTACATATTACTGCTAATATCATAGTGGGTGTACACCTAGTGTGTACTCCCAGTGTGATATTATTAATAACATCTTCAACATTACTGCATATTATCATAGTGGGTATACACCCTGTGTACCTGTGTGCACTCTGTAGTAACACACTGTGATGTTAATAAAATGTATCAATGATATTTACCTATCTCATATCATCTTGTGTTAACACACAATGATATTAACACAGTATCTATGAAATTGATATAATATCATCTAGTGTTAACACACCAGTGGTAATACACTATGATATTAATACAATATTGATGGTATTTGTATAATATCATCTATTGTTTACACACTATGGTATTAATAAAATATCGATGATTTAATTTAATCAGTATGTAAAAGGAATTTTTAAAAGGCATCATTTATATAAGCTTTGTTTCTAGAGTGAATATATGTCATGTCTAGTAAGTAATTTTATGGGGAAAAATTTAATGTCACCTACAGTGTATTTGCTCAGTGATCAGCAGGACAGCATTCTAAGAAACTTCAGGACTTGAGAGAAGACCATGAAATGTGGAGTCCAAACTGCCTGAGCTCAAACTCTAGTTCAGTCACTTAGGAGACAGGGGAAGCTACTTATGCTAAATAAGGTTAGGTGCCCATCCAGCATCATTTATTCCTCCCTTCCTCCTTCCCGATCGAACCCTAAATTTGCTCAGGTACACATGTGTCCCCGCTAGAACCCGTAGGGATGAAACTAAAGGTAAAGGCGATACCCCAAATCCCTTTGCCAATGGCTAGTTTAAGAATAGGCATATGGATGATTTGAACGAATGAGAAACAAGCAAAGGTTTACAGGGGATTTAAGGAAAGTTCTTTTTCCTGGGATAGTCCAGAAGTGACCTTCTCCTCTACACTGCAGATGTACAGATGTAAAGATATGAGACCTGCATGTACGACATTTGTTCAACTGCTGGTCTCAGCATGAAGTAGTCACACAGAGGTAAACGCCACAGGGAAATGAAACCAGAACCAAAGGGTGAAGGCAACAGTTAAGCTTCCCTGTCTCTAGACTTCCACATCTGTGAGCCAAGAATTCCAAACGGTGTAAAAGAATCTGATGGAGCTTTTTGATATTTGTGGCTGAAAGCACCCTAATCGTTCTGAGCCAGTTTTTCATCTGTGAAAGTCAGACAGATAGCTATATTGCATTCTTGCAGGAATTCATGATAATATACATACAGGATTAGGCACCGTGCTCGGCACAGAGCAAGCTTTTAATAAAGGACACCAGAAGTGGGGCGTTTGTTGTCGACACACTGAATACCTGCTACTAACATTAGGGAACAATTAAGCAAATCTTTAACAGCCTGGCTTTTTAATTGCTTGCATTTTCACATCAGATCAGTTGGTGGTGTTAGCATCCAGGGAAGACACTGTAATCACCGACGTGAGGGTTTTCAATCTTTTTGAGATCCTCAAAAGACAAAGAATAGAACGATAATGCAATAATAATGCAGTGGTATTTTATTAGATATCACACACACATACACACAGGCCCAGAAAATAAACTAATTTAACAGAGTACAATGTATTGGACAATTCCAAAATTAATTAAACTTTAAAATAAATCCAGTAGAATATATAAAATTTATAGGATAAGCTTGAGTGATAATTCCTTAACTGAGAAAGGTTGAAATTTGGAACCTATCAGAAAGAAGTAGCCAATTAGAAAAAACAAACCAATATAATGATGATAAAATTCTAAAATGTTTAAATTTTAGATGCTATTTTTTTCAAACATCAACAACAATGAAACTAAAAGAAAGGGTAAAATATTGATTAAGCACAGGGGCTTTGGGTATAAAACCTGAATCTGAAACTTACCCCTAACGTTTTTATAACCTGGGGCAAGTTTCTTAGCCTTTCTTAACCTCAATTTTCAGATTTATAAAATGTAGATAGCAAAACTCTACCCTGACTTAGGTTTAAATAAGATAGGATAATCTAGGCCAAGTTCTCATATAGGTGCCAAATATATACTCAGCACTTAATAGAAAAACAAGCTAAAAAAAATATTTTTGAGACAAAGTTAGGAAAGATAAAAGACTTGACTAACCGCATCAATCAATGATCTAACTGACATTAGTAGAACACTCCACCCAACTACAACTGTTAGGTGGACACATTCTTTTGAAATGCACACAAGATATTTACCAAGAAAGGCTATATTCTGGGCTGTAACAAAGTCTCAATACATTTAAATGGATTTAAATCATACTAAGCATATTCACTGACTACAGTGAAATTAACTTAAAACGATCTGCAGTAACACATACGAAAAAAATCAGAAATATTTGGAAACTAAACAATATACTTCTAAATAACCTTTGGTCCAAAGAAGATTTCAAAAGGCAATTAGATCATATTTAGAAAGGAATGAAAATGAAAACATGAAATACACAAATTTGTGGGAAAGATCTAACAGATTTTAGAGGAAAATATAGCACTAAATTCCCACGTTTAAAAACAGGTAACTCAAATCAATGACATTAAGAAACTATAAAAGGAAAAGCAAATACAACTGAAATAAAAGAAATAATAAGAACCAGAGAAGAAATCAGAAACCAAACAGTAGGTTCTTGAGATGGTCAATAAAATTGATAAACCTCAAGCTGGACAGACCAGGGGAAAAAGTCAGAAGACACAAATTACCAATGTGAGAAATCAGATAGGGGGATAACTGTATACTCTACAATATTAAAGGATAAGGGAATCTTATGAACAACGTTATTATGATAAATTCTACAACTCTGATGAAGAAGATAAATTTCCGGAAGAACACAAACTACCAAAGAAGAAATAGACCATCTGAATGGTCCTGCATCTATTAAAGAAATTGTTCAATACTGAAAATCTTCCCTCAAGGAAAATTGTAGGCCAGACGGTTTCACTGGTGAATTTTACCAAACATAAAGAAGAAAATGCTGAACTTATGCAAATTCTTCCAGAACAGCAAAAAGCAAAACAAAAACAAAAACAAAACCAGCTTTGAAAAAGAGTAAGGTTGGAGTTTTATCTCAAGACTTATAAAACTACAGTAATAAAAATGGTATGATGTTGGCACAAAAACAGACAAATCAATGAAACAGAATAGAGTCTACAAATAAATAAACCCAAATATAAATAAACTGATTTTCAACATAGGTGCCAAGCAGTACAACAAAGAAAAATCTCTTCAACGAACTCTACTGGAAAAACTGATCAGATATATGCAAAAATACGATTTAATCTTTACCTTGCACCCTAAACACATAGGGAAAATAATTAACTCAAAATGGTTCTTAGGCTTGAATATAACCGACAAACAACAAATCTTCTAACAGAATACAGAGGAGAAAATCTGTGACCTTGGGTTTGGCAAAGATTTCTTAAATTTGACACCAAAAACACAAACTATAAAATTTTTACATTAATAAACTAGACTTTAGTAAAATTAAAAACTTCTGCTATTCAAAAGACACTGTTAAGAAAATGAAAAGGCTGAGAAAGTAGTTGCAAAATACATATCTAGTAAAACACTTGTATCTAGAATCTATAAAGATCCTTTAGAAGTCATTTATAAGAAGAGAACCCAATTCAAAATGGCCAAAATATTTGAGCAGACACTTCATCAAAGATACATGGGCTGGGTGCGGTGGTTCATGCCTGTAATCCCAGCACTTTGGGAGGTCAAGGCGGGTTGATCACGAGGTCAAGAGCTCGAGACCATCCTGGTCAATATGGCGAAACCCCATCTCTACTAAAAATACAAAAATTAGCCAGGTGTGGTGGTGCATACCTGTAGTCCTAGCTACTCAGGAGGCAGGAAAATCGTTTGAACTCGGGAGGCAGAGGTTGCAGTGAGCTGAGATTGCACCAACACACTCCAGCCTGGCAACAGAGTGGAATTCTGTCTCAAAAAAAAAAAAAAAAGAAGATATATGGAAGTCAAATAAACCCATTAAAAAAATCGTAAGGGAAATGAAAGTCAAAATCACAATGAGATACAGAGATACAACTGTGTACCCAACAGACTGTCTAAAATTAAAGACTGCCAAACCAAATTTTGTCAGAGACGTCAGGCAACAGCAACTGGCATAACCTACTGATAGAAACATGAAATATTACAACCACTTTGTAAAACAGCATGGTAGTTTTCCAAAAATGTTAGACATACATGGACCATGTGACCTAGTTATTCCAATCCTAGATATTTGTCCCAAGGAAATAAAAATATATGTTCACAAGAAGACTTGCACATAAATGTTCATGATAGTTTTATTTGTAACAGCCAAAACCAGAAGATATTAAAATGTTCATCAACAAGTGAGCAGATAAGCCAATTGTGGTGCATCCATATAATTCTATACAGTAAATAAAGGAATAAACTACTGATACACAATCAACATGAATGAATTTTAATATTAGTATGTTGAGCAAAAGTGCAAGACAAGAAATGAATACAGACATATGATTCCATTTTTATAAAATTCTAAAAAATGTAAACAGTCTATAGTGTAAAAATGTAAATTAGTCTATAGAAAAACAGATTAGGAATTTCCAGGGGACCAGGGTAAGATGGACAGGGAGGAGGAAGAGGAGGGATTACAAAGCAGCACAAGAAAACATTTTGGGATAATGAATATATACATTGTCTGAATTGGGGAGATGGTTTCATGGGTGTATGCATGTACATAAATACGGGCCGTTTATTACATGTCAATGACATGGGATAACATTGATTTTTCTTTTCATTTTGTAATTGCATAATGGAAATGATATTAGCTTTAGAGTCAGACATATGAGTTGAATACTAGCTCTGCTCTTAGATATAATGCAACCTTATATAAGTTACTTACCATTTTGAATCTCAGCTTCTATATGTATTTATGTAGTAGTAAGAATATCATATGTGAGGATAAGAATATATATGTCAAAGGCTTGCTGTATTAAATATGATAACATGTATATTTTTCTTCTTTATCCCTAAACCCACTCCCATTGCCCTCTCCTTAATGGGTACCCTTCTTGTATTTGACACATGGCCTTGAATATGTTTACGTATGCATGCATATGCTTTAAAGTAATTAAATGGCATTGTGCTAAAACTCTTGTTTTCCCATCATGCTAAATTTTAAGGATCTACCCTTATTTCTGTTTATATGTCCAGTACTTTGGTTCTAACTGCTGTATCGTATTCCACATTATGTATCCAGCAAAGTTAGTTCACTGACTTCCTAAGAGACAGACATCTTTGTGCCAATTGTCTACTACTGTAAAAGATAATGGAATAAACATCTTAGTAGTTGTTTTTTTGTGTGGATCAGAACGAGTTCTCTTGGCTATATATCCAAAAGTGCAATTACTGGACTATAGGACGACATATGATGAATTTTACTAACTCAGTACTCCTAGGTTGCTTTCCAAAATGGCTCAGTCAGCTTATACATCCACCAGCACCTGAAGTTAATGACCTTACTAACTTTTACCAATGCAATGGATATAGTATCTCACTTTCATTTGCATTTCTCAGATTACTGGGAAATTTGAGCATCGCTTTCCATTCTTATTAGCTACTCAGACTCAGCCTTCCCCTTTGTAAATCACATACTTATCTTTTGTTCATTTTTATATTGAGTTTCCTGTCTTTTACTTGTTGATTTACAATTCCTTGAAACGTCTCTCCATTAATGTCATTAATTTTATGCATTGCTAACAGCTACTTCAGTCTGTCCCCAGCCTGTTAACTTTAAGGTGTCATTCACTGACTAGAAATCATTCATTTTAATATAGTACTAGCCATTCTTTCTTAGCCCAATTCTTTAAAAAATTATATTTGGGTCATGTGGAAGAAGTACAGTTCCTCACCTATATTTCAAACATAATTCTACATTTTCTTCTATGAGCTTTAAAGTTTTACTTTTTAAACCATCTTTTTAATCCCTCTGGAGTCCAACTTTTTATATGCAATGCAGGCATTTATTTTTCTCCATTCAATGAGCCAATGTTTCATTCAATACTATCTGCTAAAGACTTTGCCCTATCTCCATTACATACATGGTGCGTCTTTATCATTTATTGCCTATGTTTTTTTTAAATAAAAAGAAGAATGCTTCTGGAAGAGTGATGACCCAAAATAAAAAAGAGCATGAGAAATATCCCCGCCTTTCCACTCTCAAGAGAGTTACTGGTGACACTGGTCCCTATAGGATCGGCCTTCTGAAGCCACATGTAAATAGAAAAGCTTAAACACTCCTAGCAGCCTCAAATGAATTTTTTTGATCAAGTATAAAGAAAGAAACAGTCTTATTAGATCAAGTGCATCAGATATATCAGATGAATTCCTACAATGCCTTCAATTTTTAATGGCATAAAAATGTGTTTCTCTGTCATATTAGATCAATGTTTTGAGGGTCACAATGTATTATATATCACATCATAACTATACTTCTGCAGTAGCTATTTAGGATGTTAGTGGACCCGTTTTCCACAAAATTTTCCAATTTTCCCAAAGCTTCCTAATTCATGAATTGATTTAGGGTACCTGACATTACATAATATTTAACTGGTAAATTTTTTATAAGCAAGGAAAAATTTAGGCAAAAACAGGTCTGATTTGCTGCTTCTGTATTCTACAGAGTCCTCAAAAAAAAAGAGTTTTTGACTGATTACCTGGCTGAGAGCCCACAGATTTACTGGGTTAGGATTTACATGAAGAGGGAAATCTCCTTTAGTGAAAGTCATGATCTATTTGTCACTGCCTTTTGTTCAAAGAAAAAAACACCAGAGACTTCAATAACTATTACACTGTGCAAAAATGAACACTATGCATTTGATCATGGATCCCTTTGCAGGGGTCATGGAGCACTATGGACTATACACTTAAATGAATATTTCTGCCTTGCTTTTGGATTTGACTGAAAATTATACTGGAATCTTGTTATTGTTTCATTGCCCAATGAGGCTGAACAACAAGTGGAAAACAGAATCAAGCAAGCTAGTATTTTTCTTAGAAACTGGTAGTATGTAGCATTATGAGCTAGAATCCTAACTAAAGGGCTATTCTTTTTTTTCTTTTTTTCTGAGACAGGGTCTCACGCTGTCACACAGGCTGGAATGCAGTGGTATGATCACAGCTCACTGCGGCCTCTACCTCTTGGGCTCCAGTGATCCTCCCTCCTTAGCCTCCCAAGTAGCTGGGACCACAGGTCAATGCCACTGTGCTCAGCTAATTTTTTTTTTTTTTTTGTAGAGAGGGGTTCTCACTATGTTGCACAGGCTGGTCTCAAACTACTGGCCTGATGTGACCCACCTTGACCTCCCAAAGTGTTGGAATTACAGGTGTGAACCACTGTGTCTCGCCTAAAGTGCTACTCTTGTCTAGTACCAGAACTCCGACTTTCCATTCTCAATGCTCTTGGATGTACTTGAGCTTTAAGAGCAGATCACATCAGATCTACCTAACAACGTTTAAGCAATGTTGATTACACACAGATTCCTTGGGAGTGTCACAGTCAGAACTGGTTGTGGTGAATCTACAAATCTACAAGATGGAATTTATAGTTTTTGTTTTGCTCTTGGTGAAAAATTTGCAATAATTCACCCTTACAGGACAGAAGTAACTGTGACTTATGTTTTAGTTTACACAGCTGATATGCTGTATGGTCAACATTCATGTTCTATAGTATTTTAAAAAGTTCTAAGTAATGTTCTCTTTTGGAACAAAAGAACATTATTGCCACCTCACAGCGGGATATATGGAAGGCTATGCTCTACCAGGAAGAAAATGTTAGGATTGAATTAGGCACTGTGTCTCACTCCCGTTAGTTCTCTGCAACATAGTGACTATGCTAGAGAGTATAGGAGCGCTTCAAATAATGGCCAACAACCCCAATGTGTTGTGAAATCACAATAGATCTACTTGAGAAAAAGATACAAAGAATGTGCATGTTATATGTCACAATGAATATGAATGCACGTTATATGTCACATACATCTACATATGACAGAATTTGGATACAGACAATACACCACGTCAGCTACGTAAATTATAAAACATGAGTCACAGTTCTTGTCGCTCTGTAATGGTGAATTACTACAAGTTTTTCACAGATATCCAACCAGAAACTTCCGATATGTTCACGTGGAAAGGTCTACAATTTACTCCACACACAAAAAAAAACCCCACAACATTTTTTTTTCTCCTAAACTGTTAGTGAAACATGGGTATCATTATGCTCTTTGGTCTCACACCATCTGGAATATTTCTGAAATCCATATAGGTGATACTAGAGAATCTGTTTTGATATTCTACAGAAAAATTTTTAAGATAGGATATTATACGGGGAAAAAAAACTTAAGCTCTAAATGTCCTAACTATATGTAATTTTTATTAAAATAGCACATAAAGTCCCCACATTGTGTATTTAATTATTTCAATATATTTTGTTACTTTTACTCATCAACTGTATGTTTCATTAATGGTTTGAGGCATTCACAGGGGGTCTTCCCATATCTGCAGATCAGGGGAGACTACTGTACATTGAAATAGATTCCACCAAAATAAATTCAATTATCCCTGCTTCTATTCCTTGTAGCACTTTATTCATAGCTTTTGTCATTATAATACTTACCAAACCCTGTTATAATTAATGATATGCACATCTATTTTCTCCTACAAGAGGCAATAATCCTTCTTGCTTTCTCACAGAGCCTGGAATAAAGTAGCTATTCAATAATTTTAAAACAAAATGGAATGAGTGACCCCACAGATAAGACAACAGGTAAGAAAGACTGGGTATTGTAACTGTTCATGTCCTTGAAGTACATCCTGTAAGTGAGAGAGAAAAGGGTCTAAGAATGAGGCAGGAAGTTAAAATAAAATCATGAAGTGATGAAAAAATGTAGACATAGGAGGAAAATAAATGGCTTAAATACAACCAATGCATCATCACAGCTACTATTAAAAGTGAATTTAATCAGAAGCAGGCCTACTGCCGCACTCAACGAAGAATTTCATTCCTGAACGATCAAGAATTTCTTAAGTACGTAATTTTCTTGTACGCACTCTTTAAGACAAAACAATGGGAAAGATATTACTGATAGCGACCTGCCACAGAAAGACTGGTAATGCAACTATTCGCTTTAGAAAAGATCTCCAATACAACATGCTTTTACTGTCAGTCTGGTGAAGGTGGAGATGGCTGGCATAAATAGTAACAAAGAAATATTCTTTGAGTCCCTACCTAACACCAAAGGCCATGCCAACAATTTTCATAAATTATCACGTTTTATTTGTATGAGTCAGATATCACGGTGACCATTTTACAAGGAGAAAAAATGAAGATTAGAAGGATTGAATGACTTGACATGGTAGCAAAATGAGTGGGGCAGTTTTGGTCAAACCAAATTTTGGGTCTCATCTTAGAATAGGAGCCACCTCCTTTGGTGTTTGGAGACGTTGTTACTCACCTACTGCATTATATTAAAATTATTCGCATTTTAAGATACTTTGTTTAGGCAACTTCACATTTGCTAAATTGCAGTTTGAGGATTCCTTTCACATGAAGTTGGAGGATCTGGCTGTATTCTTTTGGCATCTGATGGAAACCACGTTTAGGTAGCATGTTGTCGTAATAGTGATGGCTGACAGGTGTGTCTTCTACAGTTTTAGAGAAGGGCCAGAATCCATACAGCTTCACGTTTTCACACAGTTCCACTGCAACACTTGTGATCATCAAGCCAGTGGACAGGCGGTATGCAGTCACACCTTTAGTTCTCCAGAAAAGAGCCAGATGTTGCAGGTACTTGGGATGGAAAAACAAAACCTTTTGTCTTGCTTTAGACTCTTCGAGTGTGTAGTACACTTTAAAAGAGGTACCCGTGTTGGCCCTGAAGGAAAACGCTGGCAGAAGAAGAAATGCATCTCCATAGGTTGCGATGTCCTCCAGAAATAGGGCTTTCTTTTCCTTTAAGTTCCCATATCTGCCAAATTAAAAACAAATTATAGTATTCCCAAGAATAATCATCAAAGTAGCAGTTTTGATAACATGAAGCTGAATTTACCATTGGTCAAAAAACTGAACCATTTATATACTGTATATAAAACAGAGTGTGGACTCAGATAAAACTCATTCAAGTAAGCATTATGTCAGTATCAATGGTGTATCTTCTACTATCTTTCTTGGAATCCTTTCAATTTCTGCTTTCTTACTGAGCTGCATTCAAACTGAACAGACATTTCTTATATTATTTTCTATTTCTTTCAGTAATTTGTCCTAATGTTGCTTTTTGTTATTGAAATACCTTCCAAATGTATAACAATATTTCCTCAGGCCAGGTACAGTGGCTCATGCCTGTAATCCTAGCACTTTGGGAAACTGAGGTGGG
This sequence comes from Cacajao melanocephalus, assembly GCA_963573385.1. Taxonomy (NCBI): domain Eukaryota; kingdom Metazoa; phylum Chordata; class Mammalia; order Primates; family Pitheciidae; genus Cacajao; species Cacajao melanocephalus. Next base: position 11,704 of record CAUYLG010029031.1, read on the forward strand.
TGGATCACAAGGTCAGGAGATTAAGACCAGCCTGGCCAACATGGTGAAATCCCATCTCTACTAAAAATACAAAAATTAGCTGGGTGTTGTGGCACATGCCTGTAATCCCAGCTACTCCAGAGGCTAAGGTATGAGAATCGCTTGAACCCAGGAGACGGAGGTTGCAGTGAGCCAAGACTGTGCCACTGCACTCCAGCTGGGGTGATAGAGCGAGACTTCTTCTTAAAAATATATATATATTTTTTTGAGACTTTGTCTTTAAAAAATATACATATATATATTTTTTTCAAGCATAGCACGCATATCAGTACATTTTAAAAATTCATTTAGCTGCACACTTACAATTTGTGCATTTTTAAATTGTATTTTAGGTTCTGGGAAATGTGCAGATCATGCAGGATTGTTGCATAGGGACATACATGGCAAGGTGGTTTGCTGCCTCCATCCCTCCATCACCTATATCTGGTATTTCTCCCCAGTTAACTCCCCCCATCCTCCCCACCCTCTGCTGTGATGTTCCCCTCCCTGTGCCCACGTATTCTCATTGTTCAACACCCGCCTATGAGTGAGAACATGCGGTGTTTGATTTTCCATTCTTGTGTCAGTTTGCAGAGAATGATGGTTTCCAGGTTCATCCGTGTCCTTACAAAGGACATAAACTCATAGTTTTTTATGGCTGCATAGTATTCCATGGTGTATATGTGCCACATTTTCCTTGTCCAGTCTATCATCGATGAGCTTTTGGGTTGGTTCCAGGTCTTTGTTATCGTAAACAGTGCCGCAATGAACATACGTGTGCATGTGTCTTTATAATAGAACGATTTATAATCCTTTGGGTATATATGCAGTAATGGGATTGCAGGGTCAAATGGAATTTCTATTTCTAGATTCTTGAGGAATCGCCACACTGTCTTCCACAATGGCTGAACTAATTTACACTCCCACCAACAGTGTAAAAGTGTTCCTATTTCTCCACATCCTCTCCAGCATCTGCTGTCTCCAGATTTTTTAATGATCGCCATTCTAACTGGCATGAGGTGGTATCTCAATGTGGTTTTGATTTGCATTTCTCTAATGACCAGTGATGATGAGCATTTTTTCATATGTTTGTTGGCTTCATATATGTCTTCTTTTGAAAAGTACCTGTTCATATCCTTTGTCCACTTTTGAACGGGTCTGTTTATTTGTTTCTTGTAAATCTTAGTTCTTTGTAGATTCTGGATATTAGCCCTTTGTCAGATGGGTAGATTGCAAAGATTTTTTCCCATTCTGTTGGTTGCCAGTTCACTCTAATGATTGTTTCTTTTGCTGTGCAGAAGCTCTGTAGTTTAATTAGGTTCCCATTTGTCTATTTTGGCTTTTGTTGCCAGTGCATTTGGTGTTTTAGCCATGAAGTCCTTGCCTATGCCTATGTCCTGAATGGTATTGCCTAGATTTTCTTCTAGGGTTTTTATGGTATTGGCTCTTATGTTTAAGTCTTTAATCCATCTGGAGTTAATTTTAGTGTAAGGTGTCAGGAAGGGGTCCAGTTTCTGCACATATTTCATTATATGTTTCCTTTAGAAAACTTAAAATAGGCCAGGCACAAAGGCTCATGCCTGTCAGCACTTTGGGAGGCTGAGGCGGGAAGATCACTTGAGGCCAGGAGTTCGAGACCAGTCTGGGTAACACAGTGAGACCCTGCCCCCCATCTCTGTTATAAATGAAAAGAATTAGCTGGGCACAGTGGTGCATGCCTGTAGTCCCAGCTACTTGGGAGGCTGAGGTGAGAGGAAACCTTGAGCCCAGGAGTTTGAGGCTACAGTGGCCTGTGATTGCACTGCTGCACTCTAAACTCAGTGACAAAGTGAGACAAAGAAAGAGAAAAAGAAAAAAAAGAAAGAAAGAGAAAGAGAGAGAAACAAAGAAAAAGGAAGGAAGGGAAAACTTACAATATTTAAATGCAAATATAGATATACATATATATTATTTTAAAAATTTTCCTCCATGCATTGTAGTATCTATATGTATGATTTAAATAATTTGGTATCCTAGTAAGCATAATTGTGAGTGTTTAGAAAATATGCTTGGAAAGGCAGGTTCAATATTTTATTTTCTTTCAAGAGATGCTATAACTATTAGTAGGAACATATTCTATTACTGATATTTATCAGTCATTTTTGATGAAAACAATGGAGCAAAAACTATGTATAAGAGTTTTCATTAGCCAACGCTTTTATGGTAGTTACGCTGAAGAAATGAAAGATGGTAATTATTTTTTGGTAATAACCTCTCCAATGTGATAACTGTATTCTGCCAGGTTGTCTTAGAGCTTACTCTCTGAAGTTTCTAAATTGATTAAGCTTTATCAAGAAAGTGCTACCAAGATAGAAAGTAATGCTAACACTCTAAAAGAAAATGAAAAAGGCCGGGCACGGTGGCTCATGGCTGTAATCCCAGCACTTTGGGAGGCAGAGGCAGGCGGATCATCTAAGATTAGAAGTTTGAGACCAGCCTGGCCAACTTGGTAAAAGCCCATCTCTACTAAAAATACAGAATTAGCTGGGCATGGTGGCTCACGCCTGTAATCCCAGCTACTTGGGAGGCTGAGGCAGGTAAATCGCTTGAACCCAGGAGGAAAAGGTTGTGGTGAGCTGAGATCCTGGCTAACACAGTGAAAAACCATGTGTACTAAAAAACCTGTTGCACTCCAGCCTGGGAAACAAGAGCAAAACTCCCTCTCAAAAAAAAAAAAAAAAAAAAAAGGAAAAAAAGTGGCTTCATTATTGTTAAAAGAGATGAAATAAATATGTTCTCATTTGATTAGCTTATGACATTGGAAATACAACTGAGTCACTCTTATGAACAACAACCTTGACAGAATGCAGCATTTGCAAATGAATTCTTATATATTTTTCCAAAAAGTCATTCCATCTGTATTGCAAGTCAGCCTCAGCAACAAGATTAGTGCTTAAGCTAAGAAACATGTTGAACAAAGAAAAACTGTTCTTGACCAGTTATGTAACTTGCCGGTACTTACTTCAGAGTTATGATACTGGGATTTATAGTCACAAGATTTGTTTTACTGCCAACATCTTTACTAACATCTCCTGTGGTTGGGGGGAGGTTACACCTGAAATTTTAAAAGAAAATTATTTTCAAAACAGAACTTATTAAAAAAAGATTGTATACACACATACATGTATATATAATAATTGTCCTTATATTGGATAAATCATTGCTATTAAGAGAGCCTCAGAATCCATTTGGTTTCTATTTAAAATTATTTAATGTAGTAATTATTCAGCTCTGAGTTGACATTTCAATGTTGTATAAAATATACACTTTTTTTTTTTTTTTGAGATGGAGTCTTGCTATGTTACCTAGGCTGTAGTGCAGTGGCACTATCTCAGCTCACTGCAACCTCCACCTTCCAGGTTCAAACAATTCTCCTGCCTCAGCCCCTTGAATAGCTGAGACTACAGGAATGCACCCAGCTGATTTCTGTATTTTTAGTAGTGATAGGGTATCACCGTGTTGGCCAGGTTTGTCTCAATCTCCTGACCTCAAGTGATCTGCCTGCTCTGGCCTCCCAAAGTGCTGGGATTATAGGCATGAGCCACCATGCCTGGCTAAACTATACAAATTTGATAAATGCTTTCAGTATGGACAATAACTTTTATAAGTATCAAAACTAGAAATGACAATTACACCTTGTTTAAGTTTAGAAGAGTTCTCAATCCTTTTATTAAAATTGTTATTTATATTATTTATATTAATTATGTTCCCATAGTGGTATGATCACCCATTTGCATGTTCTTAAAAAATTGATGCACTGTTACTTAAGTTATACAGTCTGCCAGAAGCAAAGACTACATTAAAAAAATCAAAACTTCCTGATTCCCACGTGGATAGTTTTGCCACCAAATTATGGTGTTAATAAATAAAATCCTAATGTTCTTATAGTGATGTTTTCATACTGATGTTCTCATCTTCCTTTGAGTACTAATTTGCTTTTAAATTGGAAAACAAATTAAGAATTCTAATTTTGAGTAATTATATTCTTGTCACAAAAAAGGAAAAATTTGTTATGACTTTCTAAATCTCATTTACTGAAGTTCAAGTAGTAAGGCTAAACATAAGAAGGGAGCATCTTGGCGTGCTTCCTGAAAAAGGCTATTCAAAGCTGATGTGATCTGTAACATGACTGAGGATGAAATACGCCATTCCATGTCCTAGAAAACACATGAGGCCAGGCGTGGTGGCTCATCCCTGTAATCCCAGCACTTTGGGAGGCCGAGGTGGGCAGATCACGAGGTCAGGAGGTCAAGACCATTCTGGCTAACACAGTGAAAAACCATCTCTACTAAAAACACAAAAAATTAGCCGGGTGTGGTGGCACATGCCTGTAGTCCCAGCTACTTGGGAGGCTGAAACAAGAGAATCACTTGAACCTGGGAGACAGAAGTTGCAGTGAACCAAGATCACACCATTGCACTCCAGCCTGAACAACAGAGAAGACTCACTCTCAAAAAAAAAGAATGAATTAATTAAGCATGAACTTCTTCCCTCATTGATATAAAAGCTATGTCAGAAAATGAAATAAATATGGCACCTTGGCAAAATAAATATTAATCAAATATTAATAAATATTAAATGATAAAGATTAATCATAGGTACTAGGCCACAAAAGTGACCTCGCTAGTGGGCCTCCTATAAAAAAATGCCCTTTCTAGAACAGTCTCATATTCTTTTGAAGAATCAAGCGTGATTTCTAGTAGAATATTATAGGAGTCTCCATAGGGAAGGGTGTCTTATAGAGGAAATACAGTAAGTTTTGGCTTAAAACTTAAAAAAATCTCAGTAGATAGTTAATTTATGAGTGTAAAATAAATGCCTGTGTTTCTAGATTCTATTTTTGCTGATGGCAGGTATTTTCCTGAATATAGAGTACACACACACACATACACACACACACAAACATATATACACACACACACAAAGAGTAGTATAGGTCATGGTATGTATTATACATACATACATATTAAATTTAAATTCTATAACAGTATATGTTATTCTATATGTATAATATGTATACATTGTATAATATATATAATATATATTATGTATACATATTAAACAAATATAAAATAATACTGTTATATAACTTTATTATATATAATATGTATATATGTAATATATGTATACATATTAAACACATATAACATAGAATACTATTATATAATTATATATGTATATATGTAATTGTATACATATATATGTATGAATATTATATATTATAAATACATATTTGGTCATATACAATATGCATAATACTATATATTAAATATACATATTAGGTAACATATACTATGCATACATATACATATGTAACATATACTGTATTATACAGGATATGTACATATACTATTATTTACATATAATACTGTATTAGTTTATATGTAAATATATGTATTATATGTAAATACTATTATTCACCTATAATACTATAATTACATATAATACTATATTATATAGTATATATACAAGTATATCTATATATGCATATATACTATATAATACTATAATTACATATAATACTATATTATATAGTATATATACAAGTATATGTATATATGCATATATACTATAGCATACATAGTATACATATATATGTATAGTATTATATACTGTATTATATAGTATATATGTAATAATGCAGTATATAATAGTACATGTACATAATTATATATGTATATGTATATATTACACGCATATACATATATACACATATTATATACATTATGTATATTATGTATACATAACACGTGTATATATAATATACATATGCAATATATAATATGTATACATATTATATAATTACATATAACATTGTATTATATAATATATACTATACAATATGCTATATAACATATAATATATATATTATATAATTATAAATATATATATATAATTAATTATTTATATATTATATATCATTATAAATATAATGATATATAGTATATATTAATAATTATATAATATGTATTATATAATTATAAATATATAACTATAATTATATAATTATAAATATATATTATATATCATTATAAATATAATGATATATAGTATATATTATATACTATATAATGATATATAGTACATACATTATATATAATACAGTATTATACATTTATTATACATATGTATAATATCTATATATGATATCACATATGAATGTTACCGGATTTTATGTATTACAGTATACTACAGTGTATATATGTGATTATATATTACTACTACTGTAATATATATAATATGTACTGGTATAGTCATATATACCAATAGTATATACAGTCGTTACCTATTTTCGTTCCTTGCACACTTAATTCATAGCTCCAAATCTTTTGAAATGAAAAATAAAAGTTTGTTTTATAAACTATCAACAACATGCAGCACCAAAGTAAATACAGGCTTAAAAAATGAAATCGATTTTAATGACACCAAACACATCTAGCCCTCATTTTGCCTCTCAGTTTGAATGGCTAGCTTTACAGGAAATTCTATATTCAGGAAAACACCTGTCATCAGCAAATGTGTAATCTACATATGCAGACAGTTGTTTTAGAATTATAAATTAAATATCTGCTGAGTTTTTTTTCTTCTGGGTTTTAAACCAAAACTTCTTCTATTGCCTGTACTTGCTATAAAGTATAATGAATGTTTAGGCCTGATCCTCATCACAGATGTTTTTGGAATTTTAAGCCTATAAAAAGTCTACTGAAAGAAGAATTATCTTCCTTATGGCTTTTCCACACTGAGTACTTGAACAGAATGGCTAAACCATTCAGATATTGACCATTTTAATACTAATCACGAAGAAGACATTCAATAATTGTTGCACTGTCAGGTCCATTGTTGCTTCATCATCACCTTCAACACAAAATTTAAAAATGAAATTAAAATTAGAAAACAGGGTTTCTAAGCTGTTTGTTAGAAACCGTGTTTCTTTTTCAATTGCTTAAAAGGGCAGCATTAAATCAAGAAAGATCAAAGGGTCCCATCTGATGTATGAAATCAGTGCTCCTAAAACAGGAAGAACCAGACTTCCAATTACTCTTTAAAAAGGCGCATTTCAATTGAAACCCATCCTCAGATGGATGAATTACCTTTCCATCAGACTGAGAAAGTAGAGATGCTTTGGTGTGGCTTATTAGTACAAGGCATGCATAAAAACCATTTTGTTTCTATTTTTGCTTGCTGGCTGATATGGAAACATTTTAAAAAACATTTTAAAATGAAGAGAAAACATTTTAAAAAACCAGAACTTAGAAGCTGTACAAATTTGTTTTTTAAATTGCAAGCCAGAAAATGAAATAGTGATATAGTCTGCAGGGCTATAAAATGTCTTGATCAGCATTTTCCCGAGTATTGTTTAGAACAAAACATCCTTGAAATATTTTGTTAAACAAAAACAAACACAAACAAATGAAAAAAATCCTCAAGGTCAGGTAATTCTGGGATATGTCACCCTCCAGAGTCCTCCCTAAGTAGCCATGGTACCCATTAACAGACTGAACACTCTGAAAAGTCCTGCAGTACAAAACCCTCCTTCACCACCACTCTTTTCACCCAGCGTTTCCAAAACATGTATCACCATAGCACATTTTGATTCTTCTGATATTGACATTCTCGGGAACTCATGAGCCATATAACACTTCAGGAAAACCTTCCTGGATAATTAGTAGACTTCTGTAACAGAGCTCAAAGGTCAAAATATGCAAGGATATAGTTACACTATCCCCCTGAAATACCCAACTGATCTTTTGTTTCGAAGAAACCAATTTGACAGGTCTTACCTAAAAACGAAGTCGGATTTATCTATTTCAGCTCCACAGAGAGACTTATTCAGAATTCCCCCATTTCCGACCACTGCACACTGATTATAAGGGTAGTCCACAAAAGGCTGGGACTGGTAGGAGAAAGTGGAAAACTACCATGAAATACCGTTAATTTTAGAACCATAGACATCACCTTAATTCTAGTAACTTAACTTTTTATGCTAAGGAGAAGAATGAGAACAGGAGACCAGGCGTGGTGGCTCACGCCTATAATCTCAGCACACTAGGAGGCCGACGCGAGTGGATCACCTGAGGTCAGGAGTTTGAGACCAGCCTGGCCAACATGGTGAAACCCTGTCTCTAGTAAAAATACAAAAATTAGCCGGGCATGGTGGCAGGCACCTGTATTCCCAGCTACTTGGGAGGCTGAGGAAGGAGAATCGCTTGAACCCAAGAGGCAGAGGTTGCAGTGAGCCGAGATCGCGCCACTGCACTCCAGCCTGGGTGAGAGTGGGAGACTCTGTCTCAATAAAAAAAAGAAAAAAAAAAAAAAGAATGAGGAAAAGCAGCAGCACAGTTTGCTAATCAACTTATTATGACTTAGTATAAAACAGCATCCCAGTGCAGTGGCTCAATCTGTAATCCCAGCACTTTGGGAGGCTGAGGTGAGAGGATCACTTGAGGCCAAGAGTTTAAGACCAGCCTGGGCAACAAAGCAACACTCTGTATCTATAAAAAGTAGAAAAATTGGCTGGGTTTGGTGAAGGGCGCCAGTAGTCTTTGCTGCTTGGGAGGCTGAAGTAGGAGAATCACTTGAACCTAGGAGTTCGAGGCTGCAATGAGCCATGATTGCACCACCGCCCTCCAGCCTAAGTGACAGAGCAAGACCCTGTTTCTTAAATTAAAATATATATATATATAAGAAGGCCGGGCGCGGTGGCTCACACCTCTAATTCCAGCACTTTGGGAGGCCAAGGTGGGCAGATCACAAGGTCAGGAGTTAGAGACCAGCCTGGCCAATATGGTAAATCCCCTTCTCCACTAAAAATACAAGAATTAGCTAGGCATGGTGGCAGGTGCCTGTAATTCCAGCTGCTGGGGAGGCTGAGGCAGGAGAATCACTTGAATCCGGGAGGCAGAGATTGCAGTGAGCCGAGATCGTGCCACTGCACTGCAGCCTGAGTGACAGAGCGAGACTCCATCTCAAAATATATGTGTGTGTGTGTGTGTGTGTGTATGTGTGTGTGTGTAGTGTGTGTATATATATGTAAAAAAAAAATCATTATATGAACCCAAGTTTCATTTCTCTTGAAAGAAACAGACATCATAGAATATACAACATAATGTAATAATACAAAATGCAGTATCATGTATTTTATATGACATAATTAAGGAAAAAAATTAGAATGGCAAAATCCCATATTCTACCTTTCTGATAAACAAGGACATTTTCAGCAAGAAAGAGAAAATAAAGAAATTATGAAGGAGCATTAAATCTATTCTACGGCATAAAATTAATAGGTGATTTAGCAAAAATTTCCTGCGCTTTTTAAATAGTTAGACCTTCAGGCTCAGTAATGGCATTAGATTTATGTCTGCCGTCTCTGCGATTGACCAGCCAGCGTGCTTCAGGGAGGCCTACCAACTGTACTGACATATTTCAAATTAATTTCCAAGACCTCAATCTTTTTTATTCCTTTTAGGACCCGACCTGCTTACCCCAGAAGGTTTCCTATTTTCCCCAAGTTCTCCACGGCCTGAAATCTAACTTTTTAATTCAGTGGTGCACTTTCACTTTCCTGGTCACTTTCCGTGAAGTAATAAGGCGACCTTGGGCCCACAGCCAGGGTCCCAGCTCATGCTTCTCTGTGATGAGGTCCTGATCCACCGATTTTGTCTCTAAGATTAAGGTGTAAGTCCTCAGGAGCAGAGAGGCTGTTTATTAGTTTTAATTTCCCCTCATTTTTCCCTCCCGATCTTGCACAGTGCAATGTACAGCTTGCAGTACTCATCTCATGAGCTTTCAACAAGCTCTCCCACCTTCTCACTAGGTGGCTTTGCGGATACATCTTATTTCTTTTGCAAAACCGGTATCACAGACATTAATTTACTGCGCGTGTGCAGAATGAACCTGGCCCTGGCCTGTAACCATTGAAGGGGCCACTGGTAAATATTCAGGAATTTTGTGAGCTGGTATTTAAACCATTGATAACTAAAAATTGTCCAGGATAGGGATATTGACGCCACTGAAGTTACCAAAGTTTACAAAAGCAAGGCACATCGCCCTTGCCAAAGGCAATTTACCAGCCCCACTGGGAATAGCCCAGGGCTGATGTGGTTCTGAGCAGCCTAGAGTGACAGAAGATGCCCCAGAACCACCATGGCTGCTGTCTGCCCTGATGCTGGCTCTGGGAGCTGCCCAACTAGCATAGAAGCTCGGATGCAGTACATCTCTCTTTGTAGTTTTGTCTTTGAAATGTAAAAGTCCTATTGCACTTTTTATGCAAGAGACACTATTTCAAGTACGTACTTTATTAGCACATTTAACCTACACAGCAACCTTTTGAGTATTTTACAGATGGGAAAAGGCAGGCATGAGTCCAGGTAATAGCTAGAGAGTGGCAGCACTGGAATAGGAACCCAGTTTGCTCCAGAGTACATGCTTTAGACCACTACACATTATAGTTTCTCACAATTCTGTGGATTAAAATAACTGAATAATGTGTCCTATTTCTTGTTATATCTGCAATGCCTAGCAGAGTGACTGGCTCTTAAAAGAACAGTTCTCAGATACCTCAGGCTATTTCATGTCACTCAACTTCTAGGTCAAGATGTCTTCAGCCAGTATCTACTAAATGGTGCCACCATAAATTTTGAATTTTACAGATAGGGTAGGATGCAAAAATTCAAATAGGCTCTTTATGGCATAAAATAGAAAAGATTACTGAAGGAAACATATCTCAAATTATGCACTCACAATAATGAATGTTTTTCTCTGGTTTCTTGGTCAACTGAGGAAAACATCTATATGCTTTAGTACCTCATGTTCAGTAAGAATTTAAATAATTACAAACCTCAACGTTTCCTTAAATAAACCTCCTTAGAAAATGCAAATTTGCACGCTCCACTGCCTGCTCATTGCTCACTCGGGCTGAAAATCAACTTTTGTTTTTTTTCTCTGTAAGTAACTTAGCAAAGTTTGTAGAGGAAGTGTCTCCACATCATTTCCTGAAAACATTTAATGCAGTCTTCCTGTGTGTCCAGCAGTTCGTCCCAGAGAGTTGCATGCAGAAGGGCAGAGTAAAGCAAGGTGGGAAGGAGGACCTCTCCACCATGAGCCCCATCCATGAAAGGAGAAGGCCACAGAAACACACACAAAAAAGGGACCTGGCTCTGCAACTGGTGCCGTACTGACTGCAGAATTTCCTCTCCCCAGTTAAAAAAAAAAATCAGTGTACATTTGGAAAGCGGATGCAATTACCAGTTGCATACATATCGATCAAGTCTTTATTAAGTTAATCCTTTCAAAGCACCAAATGAGAGGTAAAGTAGTTGCTGCTTCTCTGTTCTGGTCAGTAAAAAACAAGGCAAACACTGGCAAAATCTGCATGGATGAATGAGTGAAAGAGCTGCTCACTGTCAGTCTTTCCAAGGCTTTCCCTGATAGGAAAGACAAATTGTGGGGATTCACTCAGGGTGGTGGCAAAAATATGGAGGGAAAAATATTAGAGAAACTTATAGAATATAGTCTCAAACCCTTCTGGAAGGCCTAAGGGTCTTTTCTACATTTCTTGGCTGAAGGCAGCCAGAGTCTCTTTGCAGGAGCCAGAGAGATGAGGGCACAAATACGAAGGAATGTAAGTAGTTTACCTAACTAACTTGTTTACTCATGTGGTCTTAACACTAGCCTTTGAGCCAGATAATCCTCTGGGGAGGTTAGTAGGGGAGGTTTACCAGGGATATTACCCACTAATGGTGTTTGCTTTGGGCATGGAATCTTTCTTTTAATCTTTTCACTCTAGTGGTGTTGACCCAAGCCTTTGTCAATTAAACTTTACTGAATAAATGCAAGTCTCACTGGCTGGAGGGGGCCAGTGGTCACAACTGTTTACAGCACTCTCCAGGGAGCCTGTAAGCCACCGGTACACACTCAGTCAAATGGTCGAAGCATGATATCTGTGTGTGAGTGTACTTCATTTATCCGTCGTTGAGTGAGGTTCTGCAGGACAGACCCCTGCAGGTGGTGACCCCGATAATAAATACTCTTGCATTATCATCTTTTCAATCACTGCTCATTTCAGTGCATCATGAGAATGCTTTGAGTTATAATTTTTGTCCCCCTTTCCTTCCAGAAAATTTACAGTATTTTTCCTCTATCATTTTCTATTTATTTCTCACTCATGCTCAGCAAATTATTCTTCCTCTGAATCCTAATATAAAAAAAAACTGGAACAACTTACATAAGCAACAAAAAATTAGCTGAAAGAAGTCAAAGCTCCAACAAAAGAAAACTGTAAGAGTCTCATATCCCACAGCTGGTACACTGCATATAGAGAGTGATCCCATTTTGACCATCTTGATGTGGCCTAATTGCTTTTTAATCAAATCAAAGAAAGACGCTGGAGAATGTATGTTTATAAGCAACGAGATGTTTATGTTCTTCAGAGCCAAAATTTCCCCAAGTCAAGTTTCTCCTCACTGTGTCAAGCAGTTTTATATCATACCATTACTCATTTTTCTAATTTTACAAACAGGTAGTGGGTACATACATGTACTGGGAAATGTCCTAGGGGTTTGGGATACATCACTAGACACAGCAGAAAAAAATCTCTATCTTTTGGTGGGCGTGTTTATTGACTATAAATTCTTACATGTTTACTTCCCAAATATGAGCCACATAAACGCACTGTTCCTTGTGAAGGAATTGATTTAGTCACCATAACTGACAATTGGAAGAATCTTATTTGAGGTGAAAAATGGCCATCTTCACAAGCCTCAGTAACTACTAAGCAGAAAGCCCAAGTGTCTCATCTCATTTGAAGAAGAGTCTGGAAGACTCAGAACTAGAAGAGCTTATCATTTAAGATATAAATATTCCTTCCCCGCAGAGCCACACTGCATTCAAAAGGGCCTGTTTAAAAAATGGCCCACTATCCAAACTCTATGTGACATACCAATGTGGTATTTTAATTAATTCCATCATAATTTTAAGTTATAGCTTAAAGTAAAAGAAAATTCACCTGAAATGGTAACACAAATAACCCACCACAAATCTTTACTCACCACTGGAAACATATGAAAAATGTTCTCTTTAATTGGGATTTCTTTTTTGCTTTCCACCTCGTAACTCATGTTAGTCCCAACTGGAGTGTTATTCTGAGAAACAACAAAGTTTTGTACAGCATCACAGCAGGAAGCAAGTTTTGCTCTGCAAAGGATAAGAATAAAAAGGAAGCAAAGGTATAAGATTAAGAAACCAAAAAGAGAGACCACAATGGTGAATGCAAAGGAGGATTCTGCCATACTGACTTTCAAAAAGAAGGTAATTATTCACAAAGATGACTTTCTTTTTTTTCTTCCAGGCTCTATATCCCTTGAGGATTGAGACTGACCCTTTTTCTTTCTTTTTGTCTTTTGCTTTCATCTTATTTTAACTTCTTTTGAAAATTTTTCTTATTTTACTTTAAGTTCTGGGTACATGTGCAGATCATGCAGGTTTGTTACATGGGTTTACATATGCCATGGTCGTTTGCTGCACCTATTAACCCGTCATCTAGGTTTTAAGCCCTGCATGCCTTAGGTGTTTATCCTAATGCTCTCCCTCCTCTTGCCTCCACTCCCTAACAGGCCCCAGTGTGTGTTGTTCCCCTCCGTGTGTCCGTGTGTTCTCACTGTTCAACTCCCACTTATGAGTGAGAACATGTGGTGTTTGGTTTTCTGTTTCTGTGTTAGTTTGCTGAGGATGATGGCTTCCAGCTTCATCCATGTCCCTGCAAAGGACATGATCTCATTCCTTTTTATGGCTGCGTAGTATTCCATGGTGTATATGTACCACATTTTCTTTATCCAATCTATCACTGATGGGCATTTGGGCTAGTTCTATGTCTTTCATATTGTAAACAGTGCTGCAGTAAACATACATGTACATGTGTCTTTATAGTAGAATTATTTATATTTCTTTGCATATATACCCAGTAATGGGATTGCTGGGTCAAATGAGATTTCTGGTTCTAGATCCTTGAAGAATCACCCATACTGTCTTCCACAACGGTTGAACTAATTTACATTCCCACCAATAGTGTAAAAGCACTCCTATTTCTTTACAGCCTTACCAGCATCTGTTTCTTGACTTTTTTTTTTTTTTTAAATTTTTCGAGAAAGTCTCTCTCTGTCTCCCACGCTGGGGTGCAGTATCATGATCTCAGGTCACTGTAACCTCTGCCTCCTGGGTTCAGATAATTCTCCCACCTCACCTTCCTCAGTAGCTGGGATTACAACTGTGTACCACCCACACCCTACTAATTTTTTTAGTAGAGACAGGGTTTCACCATGTTGGCCAGGCTGGTCTTGAACTCCTGACCTCAAGTGATCCACCCACCTCGGCCTCCCAATGTACTATTTCTTGATTTTTTTTAAACAATTGCCATTCTGAGTGGTGTGAGATTGTATTTCATTGTGGTTTTGATTTACATTTCTCTAATGATCAGTGATAATGAGCTTTTAAATTATGTTTGTTAGCTGCATAAATGTCTTCTTTTGAGAAGTGTCTGTTCATATCCTTTGTCCACTTTTTGATGGTATTCTTTTTTTGTTGTTGTAAATTTAAGTTCCTTGTAGATTCTGGATATCAAACCTTTGTCAGATGGGTAGATTGCAAAAATCCCATTCTGTAGGTTGCCTGTTCGCTCTGTGCTAGTTTCTTTTGCTATGCAGAAGCTCTCTAGTTTAAAATCAGTGTGCAAAAATTACAAGCATTTCTATACATCAACAATAGATAATCAGAGAGCCAAATAATGAATGAACTCCCACTTACCATTGCCACAAAGAGAATAAAATACCTAGAAATACAGCTTACAAGGAATGTGAAAGACTTCTTCAAAGACAACTACAAACCACTGCTCCAGGAAATAAGCAGGGACACAAACAAATAGAAAAACATTCTATCCTCATAGATAGAAAGAATCAATATTGTGAAAATCGTCATACTACCCAAAATAATTTATAGATTCAATGCTATTCTCATCAAACTGCCATTGACATTCTTCACAGAATTAGAAAAAATGACTTTATATTTCATATGGAACCAAAAAAGAGCCCATACAACCAAGATAATCCTAAGCAAAAAGAACAAAGCTGGAGGCATCATGCTGCCTGCCTTCAAACTGTAGTGCAAGGCTACAGTAATCAAAACAGCATGGTACTGGTAGCAAAACAAACATATAGATTAATGGAACAGAACAGAGACCTCAGAGATAACACCACACATGTACAACCATCTGATCTTCAACAAACCTGACAAAAACAAGCAATGGGGAAAGGATTCCCTATTTAATAAATGGTGCTGGGAAAACTGGCTAACCATATGCAGAAAACTGAAACTGGACTCCTTCCTTATACCTTATACAAAAATTAACTCAAGGTGGATTAAATATTTAAATGTAAAATCAAAACCATAAAAACCCTAGAAGAAAATCTAGGCAATACCACTCAGGACATAGGTACGGGCAAAGACTTCATGACAAAAACATTAAAAGCAATTACAACAAAAGTCTTTTTTTTTGGCGACAGAATCTTACTCTGTCCCCCAGGCTGGAGTGCAGTGTCACAATCTCACCTGACTGCAAACTCTGCTTCCTGGGTTCAAGCAATTCTCCTGCCTCAGCCTCCTGAGTAGCTGGGACTATAGGCACCTGTTACCATACCTGGCTAATTTTTGTATTTTTGGTAAAGATAGGGGTGCCACCATGTTGGCCAGGCTGGTCTTGAACTCCTGGCCTCATGTGCTCTGCACGCTTAGCCTCCCAAAGTCCAAAGTATTGAGATTACAGGCGTGAGCCACTGCACCTGATAGTTTTTTTTAAATCTCACTAGACTTCTAACTGGCCCTGGGTCGTAGCATGGTGACTTGGCAAGATAAATGGCAAAGCAGTTAAACATACTTATACTCAGATAAGGACCTTCTCACCAATGGAAAATGCTCATGAATATAACATTTTTAAAAATACAAACTTTCTTCTGATGATATTGTTATAATACTAAAGACAAAAAATGACAGGATACATTATAATGATTTTATAATAAAATATAAAATATAGAAACTAAGTTAACAGTATGACAGTGACTAAAAAAATATGTAATCATTTATCATGAAACAAGCCCAGTGGAAAAAAGAATTATCTAATACAGTGAATTTTTAAGTGAGGTGAATTTAAAGTTGTCATTCCTTGTAGAATGCCCAGAGAAGCATAAATAATTACCAAGCTATATTTCAAAATGATTACCATAGAATGAAACATTATTATTAGAATGCAGACCTAGGAAGTGCTTTCAAGGATCAACCTCTGGCAGGTGTAGATGTAGAACCACTTAGAATTCATATTTCATGTCTTTAATTCTCCAATGATGTAGATTCCTTAAAGTCTCTTGATAATTATTCCAGGGTTTAATCAAACTTAAAGTCAAAGAGATTTCTGCATTTGCGCAATGAAATTACGTCTTAATGTAAATCTATTTTCCTTGTTAGGTTTTCATAGATTCTCCTTACAAAAACACTTCATGTACTTGAAAAGGGAAATCAAGCAAAGCTTTAGCCTTTTTCAATTTTGAAGGGTTTACGGAAATTTCTCTTCTCTCAGGTTTTCCGCAGAGGACCAGTTTTTCATTATTTCAGTCATCTTGTTTCTCTTTAAATCTCAACTTATTTCTCCATATTACTTAAAAATCTGTATCCAAGCCGGATCGAATCATAAGACAAGAGATAGTGAATATTCACCAAGAAATGTTGAGGATAGTGAGTCATTAGAAACAGTCTTTCTTCAGGCCACACTTCTGTTACTGGTTTGGTCCTGAAAAGTAAACTTCCATACATGTTTTTACTGAATTTTGCCCTTTTGAAAAAATACAATGCTCTAATTTGTCAAGGTCATTTTAAATTTAGTCTTCTGAATTCCAATAATTCTCAAGGCATGAAAAGTAAGGGTGATATTTGCACCTCAAAGTTAACATTTTCGACAATACTTCTTATCAGTTAACTCAAGTAAGTGAAAACATTAAAATAGTATATCCTTCTTAATTGGATTCTGTCACCCACTTATTATTTCTTTTTGTATTTTACAACCTACCATTTAGAAAAGATAGTTCATGGAGACTTACAAAAGAAAGAAAATGAAAATGAAATGGTATGTAGTCAAAACCATGATACTAAGTAGTTTTTAATTATACACTTAATTTGATAAAAACTTGAGTGACATATTGCAAATTCAGAAATTCTTAGGTGTATATAATTTTTAATGGCTCTTTTATCCAGCATTTTGAGAAAAGACAACACAATAAATTCTCATTTACCTTTGGCAAGTAATTTCTTTAAGGATATTCAGGGCCTACAAGAATACTGCATCAGCAGAAACACTAAATCAGATCTCCCCTTATGCTTTTTAAAAATATTAAGAGTTTCTGCTTTTTTTTTTTTTTTTTTTTTTTTTTGAGATACAGTCTCCCTTTGTCGCCCAGGCTGGAGTGCAGTGGTGGTTCAAGCGATTCTCCTACCTCAGTCTCTCAAGTAGCTGAGACTACAGCTGTGCACCACCATGCCTGGCTTACACTTTGTATTTTTAGTAGAACCCTGGTTTCACCACAATGGCCAGGCTCATCTCGAGCTCCTGACCTCAAGTGATTTGCCCACTTCAGCCTCCAGAAGTGCTGAGATTATAGGCCTGAGTCACTGTACTAGGCCTTTTTCTGAAATTACGTATTTTAAATATGGTATATAATTTCCAAACCTATAGGAAAGTTAAAATAACTGGACAACGAGCACTTGAATAACCAGCAGCTAGATTTTACAATTAATTTTTCACTATATTTGCCTTATTGTGTATTATCCACTAATCCAATTTCATTGTTATAGTTGTTGCAATTCAAAGTAAATTGTAGATCTGAGTACATGTCACCTCTAAATACTTCCTGTCTCCAGACCCTCCACCAAGCCCCATAGGACACTTTTGTGATGATTTTTCACCACAGATTACTTTTTCCTGTTCTAGTATATGAACATAATTAACTATATCACATGTATGCTTTTTTTTTATTGAGACGGAGTCTCACTCTGTCACCTAGCCTGGAGTGCAGTGGTGCGATCTCAGCTCACTGCAACCTCCACCTCCCAGGTTCAAGCAATTCTCCTGCCTCAGACTCCTGAATAGCTGGGATTACAGGCACCCACCGACACACCCCACTAATTTTCGTATTTTTAGTAGAGATGGGGTTTCAGCATGTTGGCCAGGCTGGTTTTGAACTCCTGACCTTAGCCGATCCATCTGCCTTGGCCTCTCAAAGTGCTGGGATTACAGGTGTGAGCTGTCATGCCTGGCCTACATGTATCCTTTTATGTAAGACTTTTTTCACTCAATCTAAATGTTTTCTGAGATTCGTATATGTTGCCATGTGACATGGTTTGGGTCTCTGTCCCCATTCAAACCTCACGTCGAATTGTAATCCTGTGTTGGAGGAGGGGCCTGGTGAGAGGTAATTGGATCACAGGGGTGGATTTCCCCCTTGCTGTTCTCATGATAGTGATTGATTTCTCACGAGATCTGGTTGTTTAAAGGTGTGGAGTGCCTCCCCCTCCTCTCTCTTCCTCCTGCTCTGGCCATGTAAGATGTGCTTGCTTCCTCTTTGCCTTCTGTCATGATTAGCAGCAGTTTGTTCTTAATTGCTGGAGTAGTATTCCATGGTACAGATATGAACCAGAGTTGGTATAGCCATCCCCCTTGCAACTTTTGAAGATCTCACTATCAAAAATCAACAGTCAACCTCCAAAGCACTCATTATAATCTCCCAGGAAAAATATCAGAATTATAATCTAAGATGTCATTTCTGAAACCTCCCTTTAGTCACAGGCTAAGGGGACTTTTCCAGCTTTTATGTGCAGTGGTGGAGTGATAAGTGTATGCTCTTTGTCACTCTCCAGCTCATCCATGTGGCAGACAGCAAGAGCCAGAGTTGGTGTAAAGCTGAGCTGCTTACAACAAATAAAACAAAATGGAATTTTTATCTCTATTACTCTATTTCCCATCACCCCTGAAATCAGAGTCAATTCTGATCTTGGGTGACTCTAAAGCCAACTAGACATGTTCACAATAATGGGTATGGCCACTGCTCCCTTGTTGGGTAAAAAAGAAGAGAATACATTAAGAAATGGAAGACATTGTGGGTATTCATCAGAAATCCCGCCATTTCCATGACACCTCAGTTGTCTATAATGCAAGGTTTCACCTTCCACAGCAGTAAATATCCCCACCAGATTAGCAGGCACAGGGCTTAACAATCACAGATGTCAAAACATTGTACACTTTTGCCATTACCCCCACCCAATTTCCACAGCAAGCAAGGAGGCTTAAAGATGAGAAAATTGGTGTTGAGAAAGGGTGAGTTATATGACCAAAGCATGCAGGTTGTAAACAACTTAAACTTTGTCTTTTGACATTCACTTCTCTGCATTTTACGCTAGAGTATGTTTTAATTCGGGGAAATGCCATTTTCTCAGCCTCTTCCCCGAGGATGCTTTCCAAAATGGTACCACCATAGCATATGTACTTCTTCCCAAAGTAATGCTGGTAGCATCTTGCTGAAAACCTACCTAGAGTCCATTCAAAGGCTATCATACAATTTACATATAAATGCTTCAAAGCCCATATAACTGAGACATTTGAGGCTCTCCTTTTACATGGAAGATGTATAAGCTGCCCTATGGGACTAGGATTATCAGGTGACCCGAACAATATGCCCTTAAATAAACTGAAAAGAAGCCCCTGACTTGATGAGAATCTAACTCTTGCTGCATTCCACCTTCAGCAATTTCCTCCATGTAACTCAGGTTCAAAATAGAATACACTGCCTTCCATACCCCCAGGAAAGAATTGGGACTTTCTGAACTGCACTGAGTTCTAGAATTCAGGAGAGTTCATATACTTTGAAAAATCCTTAACTTTCAAGGAGTAGGTTGGTTCTAGGAGAATCTGACTTAATGTTTTTCACCTGGATCTATAAAGATGGAATTGAAGATATGCAAAATCATCTTTGCATCACAGGTCAAATCATCTTTGCATCACAAATCCCTTTTGAGAAAGGGATCTTTACTAAAATTGTAAACATTTCTTTTTGTTTTTTCACTGTAGGTGCTATTTTCTTTTTCTGTTTCTTTTGTTTGTTGTTTGTTTTTGTTTCAAGTCTCAGGTCCAAATTCTTCTTCAGTTCTAAATGCAGTGCTTCCTGGATTTCTGTAAGTGTTAACCAGTACTTAAGCCTGACAGTTCACAGAGCACTAGGACATCTGGAATACTAACCACCTAAAGGCCCAAGCCCATGGCGCCCAGGCACCTCTTCTGTTTATTACACTCTGAGACTCCCTAATGAGATGTGGGGAAGTTAGAGATGTAAGGTAGAGGCTGCAGGCCCTTTCCAGGTATTGATGAAGCGCTACCTTTCCAGAATTCATTCTCTATGATTCTAATGAAGGTCCTAGGAATAAGAGTTTTAAAATGTAAGCACCAGCAGAAAGTCAAGGGGTTTATTTACCATCCAAACCATTTCTAAAATGGCCACATTTCTTTTTCTTCACGAAAACGTAACACACGTAGGCCAACAACCCACTACTCGCCTCCCTGCCGTCGATGCCCCTCTTCTACCTCTCTTGTTGCCGCATTTGATATGTAATTCATGGACTGACCAATAATAACATAACCAACATTTAGTACATTGTCACTGCATGCTAAATATTTTATGTAGATTATTTCACTTAAGCCTTGCAATAACCCTACACAATAGAAGCAATTAATAGTCTCATTTTATAGATGAGGATAACTTAGGATCATAAAGTTAAGAAGGTCATATAGGACATATTCATTCACTCATTCATATTTATTTAGCACTTATTAAATATTGAGCCGTATGAGAGGTGCTGGCTACACATTGGTCAATAAATTACACACTGTCTCTGCCTTTATTGTGTTTGTGATCCTGTAGCGAAGAAAAAAAAAGGTTTAGAAAGACGACTTGTAAGGCAGTAAGTGGCAAAGCCAAGATTCAAACCCAGAATTCAAACCCAGAATTCAAACTTACTCTAAAGCCCACTGCCAGGGCATGCCCCGCAAAGAACCATGGTGTGCAATGGGGAAAATTAAAATGTTCTTATCTGAGCCACCATATCTTACGACCCAAAATATTTTTCTAGAATGCTCAAGTTCATATTTGAAAGAACTTCTTTAACAAAAAATAAAAGAGCTTTCTGGGCTCAAAGGGCCTTTCCAGCCAAGTGCAGTGGCTCACGCCTGTAATCCCAGCACTTTAGGAGGCTGAGGCTGGTGGATCATGAGGTCAGCTCAAAACCAGCCTCGCCAAGATGGTGAAACCCCACCTCTACTAAAAATACAAAAGTTAGCTAGGCATGGTGGCAGGCGCCTGTAATTCTAGGTACTCGGGAGGCTGAGGCAGAGAATTGCTTGAACCCGGGAGGTGGAGGTTGCAGCAAGCCGAGACTAGGCGACTTGACTCCAGCCTCAGTGACAGAATGAGGCTCCACCTCAGAAAAACAAAACAAAACAAAAAAGGGCCTTTCCATTGCTGTCACATAGTGTAGAAGACCCACCCCCTGCACCCTAACTGCCCAGCCTCCACAGATAATCTTCATGTCCCAGGGACGGCTCTAGACTTTGCAGGAGTCTGTGGGTTTACCTGTTGGCTTGTATTGTGCAGCTATGAGACTTAAGGCCCGGAGAAGGTGAGAGAGAAAGAATCATTTGGTATTGGAGGTTGAGAACAAGTCATCTCTGGTTAGAGGGCACTGAGGGCGAGAAGATTTACAGGCTTTCACCTGACTTGCTAGAACCCAGGAGTATGCACTCAGTTTCCAAAACTCAAGTGTGATCTGAAACTGTATATTTAAAAGAACTATGGCTACAAAGAGAAGAGAGAAATACACGCTATTCTATAATGCTCAAAACCATGCCTGGCATGCTTGGGTCTGCTGTGGAAGTTCGACTTTTAAAGGCAATTGACAAACCAGGGCCGATCTGGAGGGAACAGATTGAAATCCATGGCAGTTGAAAAATTAATAACAGCCCGGCTAGAGAAGAGCAGATTCGGAGCATTCAATAGCTCTCTTTGAATATTTTAAGGATTATAAGGTGAAGGAGTAAATAGATTTAACTTCTGTAGCTTCAAAATAAGAAACTAGGACTGATATGGACTGAATGCTTGTGTCTCCCCAAAATTAGTATGTTGAAACCCAAAGCCCCAGTGTGATGGAATTAGGAGGTGAGGTCTTTGAGAGGTGATTAGGACTAGATACGATCATGAGGGTGGAGTGCTGATGAATGTGAGGTTAGAGTAGGAAGTTGGCTGTCCGCAACCCGCAAGAGGGCTCTCACCAGAACTTATCAGAACCATGCTGGCACCCTGCTCTTCTACTTCACAGCCTCCAGAACTGTCAGAAATAAATGTTGGTTGTTAAAGCCACCCAGTCTATGGCATTTGGTTATGGCAGCCCAAGCTAACTGAGACAAAGACCGATACACAGGGCAATTCAGCCCACATTCACTGAGCAGTCAGCAGTGATGTCCATGGCCCAAGGTTGTGCTATTACAATTTGCAAAGTATTAAATACAAATATGAATAAAACATGGATGGGTCTTACCCTCTGGGAGTTTAAGTGTATTAAGAGAGACAGACACAAAGCATCACTGGTATTTCAGTATCATTTCACTATAATATGAGGCTATGAGACCAGCACAGAGGAAAGGCACTTAGCCAATCTTGGAGTTAGGGGAGTTTTTGTGATGGAGCTGTTAACACAGCATGCAGCACACAGGAGGCGCTTGAGATATATTTCATCATTGAATGAATAAACCTGTGTTTGAGGATAATTCTTTGGGTCATATAGGATGGATAGCAGTGGAAGGAAATCAGAGGGAGGAAAGCCAGCTGAGACATGACTGCAAGGCTTTTGCTAGAGTCACCTAATTAAAGATTAAAAGAACCTACACGGAACAATTTTAGAATTGAAAAGAGGAGGAAGGAGACTTGAGATATACTTAGTAGGTGGAAAGAACAGCCCGGGCACAGTGGCTCATGCCTATAATACCAGCACTTTGGGAGACCAAGGTGGTTAAATCACTTGAGGTCAGGTGTTTGAGACCAGCCTGGCCGACATGGCAAAACCCAGTCTCTACTAAAAATATGAAAATTAGCCAGGCGTGGTAGCAGGTGCCTGTAGTCCCAGCTACTCAGGAGGCTGAGGTGGGAGGATCGTTTGAACCCAGAAGACAGAGGCTGCAGTGAGCTGAAATTGTGCTACCGTACTCTGGGCAACAGAGACTCCCTCTCAAAAAAAAAAAAAAAAAAAAAAAAAAAAAAGATAAAAATGATAAAGGCAGCAGGGCATTACGACAATGGTTTGATATGAGATGTTCTTCTTGGTCTTCCCCTAAACCTCAGCACTCCCAGGGGAATTCATTCAATTCACAAATATTCATCAATAGCATCCCAGGCATCTTGCACTGTGCTAGGCTCTGGGAATATGCCAAGGAATGACCCAGACCCCCAGCCTGTCCTCATCTTGCTCCTGGGACACCACAATGTAGATGAGAAGCAGAAGATGGAAGAAGCCACTGAACAAGGTAACAAAGGTGAACAACGGTTAACTACGGTCCAGAAAGAAAGGTCAGCAAGATAGAGGGAATCTTTTCTCTACAAAGGGTCAGGAACCACTGGAAGGAAAATCAATAGATGGTTGTGCAAGCAAAGAACAATTTGATTCCCCCCTAGAGAGCCATAGAAAATATTGTATTCATAAGCTCATAAATGTTTGAAAAGGGAATCGAAAACTATTTAATAAGCTCAGAAAATAGTTTCTAAATTTCAGCTCTGATGCTATTGGTACCTGCAGAAGAGAGGTGGAAAGGTTAAACAGAAAGAGCCAACTAAGACTGTGCAGAAACCAAGGGGAAAAAAAGAAGAAACAGATGAACATTGCATGAAACAGAGGAGGAAAGAAAAGTGGTGGGCACATGAAATAAAATACAGAAAGAAAGCCCTGAGAAAAACAG
Organism: Cacajao melanocephalus; assembly: GCA_963573385.1. NCBI lineage: Eukaryota > Metazoa > Chordata > Mammalia > Primates > Pitheciidae > Cacajao > Cacajao melanocephalus. Next base: position 35,843 of record CAUYLG010029031.1, read on the forward strand.
AAGAGATGAAGACAGAAGGCAAGACAGTCACCCACAGAAAACCAAGGATATAGACATGAAATAGACAGACAGAAATGCAAACACATGGTCACAAAGGAGCAGGTTTACCCAGACAGAATATTCAACAGAAAGGGGCCAGAAAGAAAGACACAAGATAGAGACTCAGATAGGAGCATAAAAAGGGAAACGTGTGTTTGAGGCTTATGTCTATAGATGCATAAACAATAATAATAAATGCGTGCGTGGCTTTTACTGTCTGAAGCACTCTTCCAAACACTTTATATATTACTTAATCCGTATAAGAGCCTTATGAGAGAAGCACTATTATCATCACTGTTGTCCCCATTTTTCAGATGTAGAAGCTGGGTCACAGAGGTGAAGTTACTTGCCTGAGGTCACACAGCTAGCTAATGACATGACTGAGACTTGAACACAGGCAGTCTAGTCTTTTTTTTTTTTTTTTTGAGACAGAGTAGGCAGTCTAGTCTTAATAGCTGTGTGCTCTGAATACTTCCCTATATTCCTCTAATTGTTGTCTAATGTATGTACAAATAAACCATGGCAAAGATACACAGAGGGGGGAAAATCAAGAAGAAAGCCTACATAGTCACTGTCACAAGACATGAATAGACTCTGTTGTATTAGTAAGTTTTCACGCTGCTAATAAAGACATACCCAAAACAGGGAGGAGGTTTAATGGATTCACAGTTCCACATGGCTGGGGAGGCCTCCTAATCCTAGCAGAGGGCAACCAGGAGCAAAGACACATCTCACATGGTGGCAGACAAAGACACAATGAGAGCCAAGTGAAAAGGGAAATCCCTTATAAAACCATCGGATCTCATGAGACTTACTGACTACCATGAGAACAGTATAGGGGAAAGCACTTCAATGATTTAATTATCTCCCACTGAGTCCCTCCCACAAAACGTGGGCATTATGGGAGCCACAATTCAAGATGAGATTTGGGTGAGGATATAGCCAAACTGAGGGACTGTGTTAAGGAAAATTGCCTGTGTTTCAAAGGCAGGAATTTCCCCTCGCCATACCTCCATCCACGCCCCCATGGCGGGGCGGGGTGCCCTAGGTAGACATTCCAGGTGAGCCACTTCTGTTCAGAAAGCCCACCAAAAGCCCTGGGAGGAAGGGCTCTGTTGTGGGCCCAAGCAACCAATCCGGGATCAGAATGAAAGATGAATCACTCCAGAGGAAGTCTGAAAGAACTCCTCTCACTGGACAGGAACATGAATGAAGGGGGAATAACTTCAGGGTTAAAACTCCTCTGCTCCTTATCTGTGCGGATATCCCCTTCGGACTCCCCTCCCACTGCAGCGTGGGAGCTCTCCCCCCTCTCTCTTTCTCTCTCTGCCTAATAAATCGCTCTCTGCTAAACTCTTTGGGTACACTATTTATTTGAACAGTAAGCTCACCGGCCGCCAGGGCCCTTTCCCCATTCCTGGGGCAAGTGAGTCCAAGAACCTGGGACACCTGGTTTCATCTTTGGCAAGCACAGAGAGGGAGCTGAGCCCCTGCACCACGACCCGGTTACAAAACCGTATCATCTGTCCTTCATGGGAAAATATCTGTATCTTGGGAAATTTTGGAAATTGTGATTAAATATTCTTAAGCTATGCTGAATGTTCACAGCTATATGCATAATAAAAGAGGGAAACAGGGTCCAAATCCCTCCCTCTCAAGGGCCAGGGAAGACCCAGCCAGATACAGGTTAAGGGGCTGCAGGTTGGAAACTGGAGTGCACGGAGTCAAGGCTAAGGCGGAAAATCCCTGCCCAGGCAACAGATTGCTTGAGGCTGGGTAGAAACTCTTGCAGAAAAGAAAGGGTGGAAATACTCAGAAGAACAAATGTAATTAATATAGACGTGAATGGATAAAGAAATGAAGCACTTACTACCATTCTCACTACTGGGAATGTAGTGAGAAAGACACAGAGCTTCTCATGGAGAACTTTTAGCTGGTGAGAGAGAGAGAGAACAGTCAACAATCAGAACTTGGTGCCATCAGTCTACACTGCAACAGGGGGAGGAGGAAGGAAGAGATGGGCCAGGCCAGGCCTACCGGATACCTCTAAGGTTTAAGAGAAAGAGCTGGGAGGGGTGAGACTGCAGCATAAAAGCCCACTTCCTTTTGTGACAAGAGTGGACGTTTGAGACTGAGATGCCTGCCAGTGTAAGCTGGGGACCCCACGGTTCCTGGAGCACTTCAGGCGCCACTCTGAGTGGGATAGTCCCCTCTCCTGAATCCTTAATCTTGTGTTTATATTTTGCTGGTTGCATAACAAAGCAAAGTACAAGCAGGTTTTGTTGAGTACAATTCCACAATCATGCAAGCCCAAGGAGCTGGGCCAGCTGTGGGATCAAGAGCATGTTGGAAGGTACCTAAGCCACCCAAAGTGTGGGGACTCAGCTCCTCAGAAGATGCAAAGCTTAAGCTGAAAACTTAAAGATACACAAAAGTAGCCAGGTAAGTCAGGAGAAGGAGAGGGAGGGGTAAAGACTGTTTGAGAAGCAGGAAAGAGGGAATGTGAAAGCCTGGAGGAGAGAGAGAGGGAGAGAGAGAGAGAGAGAGAGACAGAAAGAGAAAGCATAGAAGGTGCAAAAGTCTGAAAGAAATCCTGTGTGGCTTGAGAGATGGAGTACTAGGTTGAGAACGCTGCAGAACTATATCAAGAATCTCATAGGCATCACAAAGTCAACAATATGGCTTTCTTCTATGGGAAAAAGCAAAGCACTGAAGGGTCTTAGTTATGGACACGACACATGGTATATGCATTTTAGGATGTGCACCCTGGCTTCAGTGAGGACAGATTAGTAGACCTGCAGAAAGATCCCACTAATCAGTTAGGAGGATAGGCAATGACCCAGTGTTGCAGATAGTCTCCAAAGATGGCCACCATCAACTCTTTCTCTCCCTACATGCACATGTCAAGAAATGAAACCTAAAATTCCTCCCCTTGAATCTGGGCTGGCCTTAATAAGTACTTGAACCAGTAGAATGCTGCAGAAGAAGTGACATTCTGGGATTTCCAATGCTGGGTCATAAGAAGTGTTGTGACTTCTGCCTGGATCTCTTGGAACATTCATTCTCTGGACAATTCCCCAAGGAATCCAGCCTCCATGCTGCAAGAAGCTCAAGTCACATATGGAGGCTCCTTTCAAGATCCTTAAACAGCAGCCCTAGCTGAATTCCTAGCAAGCAGTCAATGAGTGCTTAAACACAAAGCTGATGTATGAGTGTGGCATCTTGGACATCCAGTTCAGGCAAGCTCTCAGATTACTCCAGTGGACTGCAACCCTATGAAAGCCCTCCATTAAGCGTTCCCTGGGCAGTGTGTGGTGGCTCACATCTGTAATTCGAACACTTTGCTGAGGTGGCAGGATCGCTTGAGCCCAGGAGTTGCCTGGGCAACATAGAGAGACCCCATCTCTACAAAAACTCCAAAAATTAGCTGGGATTGGTGGCATGCTCCTATAGACCCAGCTACTCAAGAGGCTGAGGCAGGAGGATTGCTTGATCATAGGAGATCAAGTTTGCAGTGAGCTGTGATCGTGCCACTGTACTCCAGTATGGGTGACAGAGTGAGATCCTGTCTAAAAAACAGTAACAACAACAACAAAAGCATTCCCCAGCTGAGCCCAGGCAGCCCAAGGAACTGAGAGAGAATATGAAATTATTGTTGTCAGCCATCAGTTTGGGGGCAGTTTATTATGCAGCAATAGATAACCAAGATGCCAGTTAAGAGAGAACAGTAGCCATATATGTCTGAGCTCTCCAGAAAAACAGAATCAATAGTCTATGTATGTATGTATGTATGCATCTATCTATCTATGTATCCATCTATGTTGCTATATATGTGTGTATCTACCTTCTATCTATGTTTCTATCTTCTATCTACCTATAAATCTATGTATCTAGCTATCTATATATCTTTTATCTATGTATCTGTCTTCTATCTATGTATCTATGTATCTATCTGTATTTATCTTCTATCTATCTATCTATCTATCTTTTTTTTTGAAAGAAAGAAAGAGAGGAAAGAAAGTGAGAGTGAAAGAAAGAAAAAAAAAAGAAGGTAAGAGAGAATGAAAGAGGAAGAGAAAGAGGGAGAGAGAACGAGATTCTTGTTCTATTGCCCAGGCTAGAATGCAGTCTTTTAATGTATGCATTGGTTCCTTGTATTTCTTTTTGAACTCTGTGTTCACATCTTTGCCTGGCTTTCTCTTGAACTGTTAACAATCTTGTTGATTTATAAGAATTAAAGAAGCATTATAAACTGAATAGAAAATTAAAATTCTATGAAAATTCAACTATTTTCTGAAAACATATTTCTACTCTTAATATTTGAAATTTATATGGTGTGCTAAAAACTTATTACTATTATTAAACATGAACCCATTAAGAGACCAGCGATTGGTTTTAATCAACAACGTGGGAAAATACAAAAGAATGCGGAAGGCTCAGTAATAAGCAGGACAGATGCCTGCAGGTAGAGTGCTGCAACAGTTACCAACCAGTCATCAGTTTGAATGACAGATTACCTTAGTGAAAGCATCAAAACAGGAGATTGGTGCCAAAAACAAACGTTTAACCTTGTTGCTTACTTCTGTTTTTTTTTTTAATGTTTCACGTATGTATGAAATGAAAGGGCCCTTTCCAATGTTTGATGGAGAGAGAGAGTGTGTGTGTGTGTGTTTGCATGTGTGTGTGTGTGTGTGTGTGCGTGTGTGTTTCATGTCATTATTTCTGAAAATTCTGAGCCATTTTACATTTGAACAGGGACAATTTGCCTTTCTTTCTATTTTCTTTCCCTTCTGCACCTTCTTTTAGTCCTCTGTTAGAACTTCTCATTCTGTTCTCTAGGTCCTGTAACTTCTATTTATGTATCTGGCGCTATTCTGGAACAATTCCTCATATCTATCTATAATACCTCATAGAAAGCAAAGAAAAAGTTTTTTTATTTTTACTTTGTTGCATAATTGTATTCTTTTTTCATGAGTATTATTTACTTATATATTGTTTTAAGAATTTTTGTTATACCTATTTTGAGATCCACTTCCAAGAGTGTCCTACCAACTCTATTTCAACTTGGATGTAAATTCTTTTATTGTTAGGTTTAAGACTATCTCTTAGTTTCAGATTTTCTTATCTGTTTTTTTTATTCTTTTTTAAAATATTTATTTTATTTTAAGTTCCAGGATACATGCACAGGATGTGCAGATTCGTTAACGTAGGTAAACATCTTCTGTTTTTAATTCTTCTTTGTGAGTTAATTTTGTGCAGCTCTTAGATTTAGCCAGTTCCTCCTATGTATCCCTTGGGGAGTTGAAGCCTCTTTATGTAGTAACTCCACACCTGTTGTGATCTTTCCTGAGTTCCACTGAAAGAAACAATTCTAAACAAGGTTTGAGGTTAAAATCCTACTTCAGGAGTCTCACATCATAAGATTGGAATGAATGTAGGGAAAGTAAACCCTACATTTGTACATGAACCATCATATGATTCCAGTATGACCTGGGTGAATCAGAGAGAGCCGCTTACTTCCAGCTCAGACCCTGAGCCAACCATTGTAAGTATCCAGATCTTTTCAAGCCCAGAGCTCAAGTAAAGTGAGATCTTAGGCTGTAGCTCCAACCCCATGCTGGCATTGAAGCAGGAAGCCCCACAGCCAGGGCACATTCCTGTGCATGTCATGTGCTCCCCATGGAAAGTGTGCGATTTTTTTTTCTGTTTTACTGCCGATAAAAGCAAAATAATATTGCTTTAATTATTTATTTTATAATAATCTCAATTAGCTACTATTTAACTAAAGAATTTTCCTGTGCATTGTACTTTGTCATCCTTTAAAAGCCATTACCTTGTTATGACTTGGCACAGTGATTATTATGATATCTTCTAAATGACATCATATGATTGACTGAATCAACATTAAAAACTACAGAAATATTTAATTTTATTTTGGCTACTCAGGCCTTTTTACAAAACCTGTGGCCAGTTCTGAGTTCCCAACATAAAGGTCAACTGGAAGACAATTCATAGAATAACTTGATTTCATTTTTTTGCATGTCATCTTTCTTTTGCTCACAAATGCCAATAATTCTTTATCTTTGGTACTATTATTCTCTAGCTCTAGAATGATACAGAAGATATTTCACTTTATTTGCTATGTTTACATTTGTCAAATGATTCCCCAAATAAATGTACATCTTTCTAGTCTCTGTCCTTTCAAAATTTCAGGATAACATTTCAGAAGAAAATTTATTTTGTTATACTGGGTCTTATAATAATATAAGAAGAGGAAAAAAAACTAGTAATATTTAAGAGTATGGTGTTTCACTTGTAAAAGACTTTCCATTTTGAAACATCTCCTTTTAAACGTTTAATCTATCCCTGAGAAATAGAAAAAAATTTAACTTCATGGTTAGTTTCGTGTGTATGTGTGTGTTTCATGTCTTTCTTCATTTCCAAAAATTCTGGACCCTTTTATATTTGAATATGGACAATTTGTCTTTCTGTTTTCTCCCTTCTGCACCTACTTTTAGTTCTTTATAATTATGCAAAGTTTTATGAGGTTCAAGAAAACCTTTGAATTTTTAAATTTGTTTTAAATTATTCTTGGAGAATTAGAAATTAACTTCCATAAACTAAATTCCCTAAAGGATTGTTTTAAAAGCATAAAATTTCAGTTAGTTTAAACCTAGCAAATGTAGCTTCCAAAGCATTGTGTTTGATTCAATGATTTCACGACAGTTGGAGTGTGTGTGTGTGTATATGCGTGTGTGTGCATGTGTGCGTGTGTGTGTCTGTATGAATGCATGCCCGTGTTGTTGTATATGTATGTTTGTGTATATTAGAAAATTCTTTCTTATTCTTTTTCCAAACGTGTAAAATTGAATTTATTTGCATGACTCCATGTTCAAAAGCTTATAGTAAAGGAAGATTAAAATATGTTATTATAGATATTGCTTAAATGTATTTTTATCAAATTGTGTCATAATTACATAGATATGCTGGGGTGATGGGGAAAGAATTGCATTTAATTAGCACAGCAATAGGAAGGATATATACATTAACTATAACCATAAAGAAAAGTCTATTTAAAAATAAACTAACATATATGTATTTAGAAAATATATTTTGGAATCAATTTTATTTTATCTAGCTAATGTACATGACACCAAACATTGAAATGACATATGCTCCTCTGGAGTGAACTCTGATTTTTTGATCTTATTCCTTATGCTAATCCATATGCTATAATTTATATAAATCAACCTGTGGCCAAAACTCCATTGTGAGGATTTAAATACTCTATTTACATAAGATTAAAAATAGCTAACAAAGAGTAGCTTTAAAATGGACCCAACAATAAAAGAATTACCTAAAATAAACAGCCTGAAATAGAGACAAATGAGAGAGATTTCTCACATCTCACATGTAAAATGACAATATGCATTTATAATGCAGATTAGGTAAATGAGAGAGATGAAATGCTGTTATTCTGTGTAAAAGCATTGTATATAAAAACAACATAATGGACTATCATTCATTCGTTTGTTTGTTTTGTTTTGTTTTAGTATCACACAGTTCTATTCCATATTTATCATTTGCTTCTATTTTTAGAACCAAACCCTACTGTCAAAATCAGACCTTCTTAAATTAAACATTAAAATATATCGTATCAACCACGTACCACACCATTCCCCATATGGCACTGTCCTCACATTCCACACACTACTCTATCGACTTTTGCACGCATTCTGTTGCTATGGCCAAAAATGAGTAAATTTAGCCTATGTGAAAATAAAGAAGGCTCATCACCAGACACATGCATCCACCCAACTAAGAGATTCCTTCCTTTTTGTATCTCAAAGACAAATTTACAGAAGAAATTCTGCATCCCCTTGAATTTGCAACCAGAAAAAATCTGATAGAAAGTGTACAACTAAAATTCTCCTAACCATCGTAAGAGTAAACTTTGTTGAAGAAGAGGATTTTCATTCAATTAACCAATTTTGATTGAGCACCTAGTATATGTCATGCACTATGGTAAGCACAAAGGATACAATTATGAATAAAATAGACACAGTACCTGCTCTCAAAAAAATTTTAATATATGTGAGATATAAGATATTAATTAAATTATAGTGATAGTATCATAATTAGACGACACATTAGTTGGCTGGCTGCCGTAACAAAGTACCACAAATTGAGTGGCTTAAACAAAGAAATTAATTCCTCATAGCCCTGGAGGCAAAGATTCAGAGATCAAAGTATTAACATAGTTGGTTCCTTTTGTAGGTTATGAGGAAAAATCTGTTCCATGCCTCTATCTTAGCTTCTTGTGATTTTCTGAAAATCTTTGGCATTCTTTGGCTTGTAGATTCATCAACCTCACCTCTGCCTTCATGTCCACAGGGCAGGGTGTGTGTGTGTGTGTGTGTATGTGTGTGTGTGTCCAAATTTCCACTTTTTATAAGGACACTGACCATTTTGGTTCATGTGCCCACCTTACTGTAGTATGACCTCATCTTAACTAATTAAATCTGAAATGACCCTATTTCACATAAGGTCACATTCTGGGGTAGTAGGGATTAGGGCTTCAACATATGACTTTGACATAGGGGGAAAAGGACAAAATTTAGCCTGTAGCAGATGATAATTGCTTTTAAAGGAAAGACCACCATTTTACTAGAGTCTAACAACATTCTGCAACCTGGACCAGGATGTGAGGGCTGAATATTGGTGAAGTATTACCTGCCTAACAGTATGACTTGATGAAGAAAATAGAAAAAGGAAATTGAGCGTAGATACAGAAAAAGGGAAAAAGGTCACCCTAGACTCTCCTAAGTTTCCAGGTGATTTTGTTCCATTATATTCAAAACTAGGGGAAGCTAACCCACTGAAACATTGAAGGAGCCTATCATTTTCTCTTCTACTGCACTTGAGAAAAATGCCTATGAATGACTGTAGTATAGACAACACCCACAAACAGAAAACTTTTTTTTCAGTCATGAGTCCCATCCAGAGACTAGAGAGACTACACTCCCTAGAGAGATAAAAAATAGAAGGACATAAGAAAAAAACTCAGTAATAGACCAACATGTGTAGAACTTCAGTATCTACAGTTAAATTCATACCACATGCAACAATGTCACAGAAAAGGATCAAAAAAGATAAATCCAGAGACCAATGTGAATTCTACAAGATAAAAATTGGTTAAATTATTGCAAGATAAATACTGTATGATAAGTAGACACAGGAAGGCTAATATAGAGGAGTAATTTTGTAAAGATTTGATTAAATGTGGGACAAGGACAGTAGTGAGAACAGAGAAGAGACCAATTTTAGAAATACCAATGTATAGTAACACTTTCTGATAAGGTCTAAAGCATATTTATGTCAGATTTTGGTACCCATTGACCTTAAAAGGCAGCACCTGGAAATTAATTTGGAAAATCTTGTAAGAAAGAAATTCTGGCAAATGTTTAATAGTTCGCTTTCTGAAAAATAAGTGTATATGAACAATATATGTATAGACAGAGACATACAAACATTAAGTCCATTATAAATTTAATTGATATAAAGGATATGCAGCATATAATTTTCAAATGAGATATATATATTACTCTTTATTGTAAATTTCTTATGGTGAATTTATTCACACAAAATGACTCATTTATTTTTTGGCAAATTCTTATATAGTTAACCTAGTTTTGCAGTCAACAAATGAGCATGATTCCAACTGAATTTTGGCTAATATGAATGTTAATTTATTAATGAATAAGATGACATTGAAACAATAGAGATGTGTAACTTCACTCATTCGTCAAGGACTTGAACGACTTCTTTGCTGGTTGGATACTAGTCTTTAGATACCAGAATATTTTCACCGTGTGTTCTATTCACAATGTAACAGCTACAGACACAAGATACTTTTAAGTTTAATCAGTATTATTGTATTTTATCAATTACTTTATACAGTCTATACAGTTAAAAAATTATCAGGCTCTGACAATATCTGCAATGTAAGACTTTCACCATGGCTGATTTCAAGCTACCAATATGACATCACTGAACACAAATTTGACAAGAGATACACAGAAGTACCACATCATATGACACATTAACCGTTGCAATATAATTAACATAACCTCAAGAACTTAGATAATAGTAAAATAATTTAAAAGTAATGTGGGCTGAATATTTACCACTGTTGTTATAAAATGAATTGTCACATTTTATAACTGAATTTTTTAAAATGATCGCGTTTAACAATTGGCTCCAAAATTACTGCGGATTTAACAATCAGCACTTGAGCTTGTGAGAGCCAGCTCTGGTACTCCACTGAAAGGAACTCACCCTGAAAGTGGAGAGTTTTTAGTCATCTAAATTTGGTGTAAGAGTAAGAGAGAAGAGAAGTTGCTGGCAAAGATAATGTCTGCCACTCCAGTTAGCCTCGGGACACACCACTGGGTATTTTAGGATGAGGGGACTACAATAATAAAGACTAAAAGAGTCGTCATGTTAAAATAAGAAAGGCATTTGGTTATTAAAAGTTTAAATCCAAAAACGAACCAGGAGTGAGATGTGTAGAAAGGTTTTAGTATTTCTCAAGGCAAATACCTAGGCTAAGTGAGGGTCAGAAGAGTTAATAGAACTGTCATTAAAACCCCCAAGAAACAGTGAGACAGCCATCACTCAAAAACTGAGTGTATTGAATTTTGAGAACTGGTTCCAGGTGACACCTGAAGCTGATATCCAAAAAGCTACTCTTGTTAATATCACCAGTGACCTTGAAATTGCCACATGGAGTTAACAATTTTAGTCTTCAATTGACTTATCTGTATTTGACATTGATGTCTGTTTCCTTCTTGTCTCATCTCATACCCTGTCCTCGATGGTACCACTTATTTTTTCTTATTTGTTTTACATCTACCTGCCTGGATTTCTCCCATGCACCATCATTGACACATTTCAATGCCAGAATTCCCCAGGAATCCGTAATCATCTTTTTTTCCTTCTCACATCACATAGTCCAGTGGTTATCAACCAGGGAAACTTTACCCCGTGGAGACACTTGGCAATATCTAAAGGCACTTTTTGTTGTTACAGTGTGAAAAGAACTACTGAATTCTAGCGGGCAGAAACCAGGGGTGCTGCTAAGCATCCCACAGAGCATGGGAGAAGTCCCCACAACAAAGACGTATCCACTCCAATGTCAATAATGACACAGTCTCCTCTTCCACTCGGACACTAATAACTCTCAAATCTGTATCTCTGGGCCAGAATCAGGCTTGAAATCTGCTTCTCTCTCTGTCCTTTGTACTTTTCAATTTTGAGTCCTACAGGCAGCTTTCATGAAACATGTCTAAAAAAAAAAATTTACCGTCTCTTTCCGAAACTTGCCTCTCTCCCTGCAGGCTCTAATTTTGGCACTGACACCAGAGATGGAACTGAGATTTAACCTAGTCTACCCCACTTGTTTTACCCTCCAGGTCTCATCAGTGTCTAAGTCTTGAAGCTTCTGTCTCCAATGCCTCTCTCAAAGGTGCTTCCTTTGCCTCAGTACTGATATTTACCATATTAAAAGCCTCTTAACTGATTATCCTGTTTCCAGATTTAGCTTCATTTAAGCCAGGCTCCTGCAATGCATTCATAGAGATCTTTCTAAAGTGAAAATCTGAATATGGTCTTCCCTTTACAAAGACTGTATCGTCTGTAACTTTTCAAGGTTCATCCCTTTAGGAGGGAAGCAACCATTTCATGATGACAGCAGCCAGCTTTATGATGTTGATTCTCAGTGCGATGATAAATTCCAGCTTTTCTGAAAAATACCGTATTGTGAGAACAGCATATGCTCTGTGCCACCACACATTTGCTCATGATATTATCTTACCCATGATTTCACAGATTCCCATTTGCCTAGCTAGTATTTGTTCATTCATCACAACTCAGTTGAAATACCAACTGCTTTCTAATCAAATGCAATATTTTTAAATGATAATATCCATTTTAATAAGAACATGAGAAAAAAGGCACTCTCATATAATATTGGTAGGTTTATAAACTCCAACAACCGTTTGAAAAATACTTTTTCCTCTTCCTTTTTGGCAATTTTAAACATTTATTTCATGTTAAAATGTTAATATTTTTATTTTTTGTCAATTTTAAACAAGAATATGTTTGTAAAGATGCTTTTTGCAGTTATCTATGGCGATAACACAATGACTTTGAGTTATGTAAATTAGATTCATGGAATAACTTACAGGCATTTTTAAAGTAAGGTAGATTCATATGTATTGATCTGAAAGTGAACTCTATATTGTTGGGGGTGAAGATAGAACAGTATGTTATTATGATCTGTCAGTGAAAGAAAAAAAATATTGTTCACTTATTTTAAATAAGCTTTTTATTTTGGAATAATTTTAAATTTATAGAAAATTTACAAAGACAGTACAGAGCATTTGTAAATACTTCCTCACCTATTTTCTCCCATTGTTGATATCTTACATTTCCACAATACATTTCACGAAACTAAAAAACCCAACATGGGTAGATTGCTATTAACCAAATCCAGACTTTATAGTTTCCATCTGTTTTTCCACTAATATCCTTTTTCTGTTCGAGATCTAATCCAGGGTACCGCCATTATATGTAGTTTTTTCATTGTTGGCTTTATACCCTTCTGTATTACTTGTATTTTTTTCAGTGTGCATATATCGTTCTAGCAGTGTTAATCAAAGGCTCAAGTGTTACTTCCTGGAATTCTTCCCTATCTGAGTTGAATGCTTATCCTCAGTTCCCAGGGAATCTGGAGCATCCTTCCACGATTACATGTATTATATTCTGTTGTAGTCATTACTTTTATTTTCTGTCTTCAAACTGGTTTTAATTCGGCAACCCTGAAATAAGAGAGCTTTCAGTAGATTAGCTTATTTTGTTTCTTCAAGTCATGATACTCCTGGAGACAATATGCAAGCACATTAATGTAAAAACCACAACAAACTAAATAAATAATAAATATCAAACGTTGTAATAACAGACCCAAGGGATAAAACTAAGTAAAATATTTATACCTACATCTTTATACATGATAATGAAATCAGTGAGCTCTGAGAGGACAGGTACAAATCTTACCAGCAAAAACTTAGAACCAGCTAACAAAATTTTCATTTAAAATTAATTGAGTCATTAAATGATTTTATAATGACATCTTAATGTCAAATAGGCCATCAATAAAGTCTGATTATAGAGTCTGATAGCTAGAGATAACATATGCATAGCATGCAAATAATGCTTATTACTTTTCAGTGGGTGACAAACATTAACACCGATCATTGAGAGGTTTTGTAGAGAATTCTAAGTTGTTCTTTCAAAGAACCCTTCAGGGACCATTTGATTGATTAGAGACTAAAAAAAAAAAAATCCTTACCAAACAACACCCATCTGACCACTGAAGGAATTTCAAATGCCCCAAGGAATATAATAGCCTCTGTTTTTAGAACTTTGATAAGTTTTATAAAATATATTTCAACTAGGTCTTCTGTTTTAGCACAAAATATTTCTAATCTATTGTAAACATTGCTTGGAATAATCAGATTAATAGTGAAAAGGAGATAAGTGAGATGAAAAGTTGGTGGACTTTGATGAGAGCAAACACTTTAAGGTATTTACAACAAGGTATTAAAATTTTCAAAGTAGCTAGTATTTCATTCCATTTAAAATTAAAGAAAATCTTTTATAGCAAGTTAGTAAAAACAGCCACCTTTGCTTACACAATTTGAAAGCAACAGATTATGAGACAATGCAAGGAAATTCTTTTTAAGGTTTGATGTATCTTATGAGTCACCATGTAATTGAAGAAAATTGGTAAATATTCCTCAAAGTCAAGGTCTCAGAAGAAGGAAGTTAGTCATAAGATCAAAAGAATTGAGAATGGACACCATCTTTAAGTAAACATTTAGAAACTTCCACATTCACACTCTGTCCAAGATAGTTCCACTGTAATATAAATAGTGTAACTGCTTCAAAGTCTATGCAGACCCTCTAACCAACCCAAATAAGGCAAAATCATCTGATTTATAAAGATAGCCTCAGGTAGAGTTTATAAACAAAGTGGAATTTTTATTGGTTGTGTAAAATAATTGTTTAAAGAAAAGCAACAGCATAAAATAAGGAAAACCAACAATTTATCAGAAGCCAAATAAAAACCTCATTATGGATGAACCAAGGCATATTCCCATATCACAATGCCAAACCAGGTCCACCTTTTGTCCGTCTTAGTACATAACACTAATGACAGAATTCTTTTTAAACAAACTGATGAAAATTATTTATCAGTAAACTTAGCCCCCAGCCTATATTATCTGGTAAGCTCTTGGCAACATATGAGTCAACATGTGTGTACTTATATGGTATGTATATCTACATATATAATATGGAGATAGACAGAGATTGAGAGATTAGTTTATTTTTGATAAAATAAACCAAAATATTAATGACTAGAGCAGTGAGACCTTGGCTGATTTTTCTTTTCTTGATATTGCTTATCTGTAAATCCAAAATTTTCTACTCTAATTATTACTTCTGTAATAAGGAAAATGGCATTAAAATTGTTTTTACAAACCCAGATTCCACTATTATCTACACATATAAAAATGAGTATGGGGACATGACGGATATGTTAAAAATATGTATAAAGGAAACATATCCAATAACTGGAGTCTTCATTTTAACATTTATAGATAATAATATACAATCACTTCGAGTTCTATGTAATTTTAAATTTACCAGCTTGCACTTACATTTTCTACTAATGCCTCGAAGGGATGATTATAAAGTCCATTCATAGAATAAAATAAAAAGGAAACAGCTCTGAGTCTTCTCTTGCAGGCACTGTGCTAGGCATTTATAATAGCCTTTGTAATTCTAGTTTTGCAGACGAGAAAAATGACTTGAGGAATTAATTTTCTATGCTTCCAAAGTCACAAATTAAGAATCCAAACTTAATTTTAAATCTTCTCAGGGTATCAAAGAGTCTCCACACAGCACATACTAGTTCAGCCCGAGTAGCAACTGATGTGACCCATTATGAGAAGTGTACTTTGGTTCTTAACCATTTCATTCCATGATTTATAGACAGTCCAAAAAGCTCCACAATTTCTGCAAATTATCTGCCACTCTCCTCATTATAACAAGGAATTGACTCACCTTCTATGTCATTATTGGCATCAAATGCCTCTTTGATCTAGTTGCTGACTGACTTTAGTTTATGGATTGTATACATGCTGTCCCTGTTTGATAGCTCATCCAATCACAAATAGAAGAACATCTTTTTATCTCTCTCAATTGCTTTCACTAAGGTATTTGTATATGGTAGAGAGATTAACTAAATTTTTGGAAAATCAAATTGGGGTTAGGTTCTAGTACTGCAAATGACGTTGTTCTAGATAATAGATGCTCCCCTTGCTACAGGTCTGCAGCAGGCTGAATAATGGCCCAAAAGAGAGTCTGTCCTAAGTCCAGGAATCTGTGAATATGGTAAAGCCTTATATGAGAAAAGGGACTTTACAAATGGGGTTAGCTTAAGGATCTTAAGATAGAGTGGTCATCCTGAATTATCTGGGTCGGTCCAATGTTAACACAAACATCCTTAAAAGAGGGAGGCAGGAGCATCAGCCTCAGAAGGCAGGACGTATGGCAGCAGAAGCAGAGGTTGCCTTGAAGATGGAGGAATGGGTAGCCAACGAATTCAAGCAGTTTCTGAAAGCTGGCTAAGGCAAGGAATAGATTCTCCCCTCAAGCATTCAGAAGGAATGCAGTTCTACTGACACCTTGACTTTAACCCCAATTGAGACTGATTTGAAACCTCTGATCTCCAGAAGCCTAAGATAATAAATCAGGGTTGCTTTTAACCACTTAGTTTGGGGTAATTTGTACAGTAGCAACAGGAGTCCAATACAAGATTCTTTTGACTTCCTCTCCCAGGAGCAGGAGCTGCAACCTTCTGGTGGGCAGACACACAACACACTAGTCTTTAGTCACTTTTTCTTGATTCTACAGTTGTTCTCTGTCTTTCTTGCCCTTTTCTGATCAGTCGCAGGGCTAGAGACTAGGGAAAAAGTCCTCCTTCTTTTAAATCGGAAAAAAATCATTTTTCTCCTGGTCTTATTTCCCAATCCCAAACTTGGTAGTCTTATGTAAACCAAAGACTCACAAGACTCTTCTAAATTAAAAAAAAAAAAACTAATTAGTAGAGATGCAATGATTTATCCTAATTTTGACTTCACAGAGGGACTTCTTCACATTTGGTTAATATTACATTTCTACGTTCATCTGAAAAGTGAGAATATAATTTTACATGAAACCAAAGAAAAAGTAATAAAAGGATTATTATGTATGAGTTAGAAATCTTAATCCTAAGATTTCAAATTTCATATTTTATAGTTATTTACATTGTACAAAGTGGTAGTGAGGAAGAGGAGGGTGAGAACGAGAGCTAGCTTTTCATAACTCGCTAAGGACTTGGCACACATTCTCAGGCTTCATTCTCACAACGAGGAGCTTGATGCAGGTACTTTTCTGCACTCTACTTTATAAATGAGAAAAGGAAAACTCACAGAGGCTGGGAACCTTGCTCAAGGTTACACAGTTAGTGGTGGAGAAGCACTTTATCGAAATTAATTTGTGTCATGTCCTCCACTCTAACTAATAAAAACTGAGACTCAGTTTAATTTCACTAAATGCAAGACCATGGAATAAATCAAATCAATATTAGAGAATGTTTGTAGAGCAAAAGGCTTGTTTTACATATAAGGGTTTTGTTTGTGTCTGGTACAGATAGAAACAGGCAAATGTTCAAATGCCATTTATTTGCGTAGGCTTTTTTTAATAGTCTTGAGGGACACAGAAACCTAGCCTTTATCTGAATTGTGACAAAGACTAAACTGGTTAGACGCTTTGTGGTGGATTTTGAAGTATGTCGTTTTAGCTCAGCTGGACATCTTTTCTCCAGGATTTCTTCCCCTGCACTTTTGCGCTGCTCCAGGTTAGTATGAACCAAACATGCATTTGCATGAGATTTAGAAGTCGGAAGTGAAACAGTAACCATGTTCTTTCACTCAGAGGTCAGTGCAGGGTGTGAGGGGCTTCAATGGCTCAATGACATTCTCACTTACCAGTGGCACACCTGGTTCATGCCAGGCCACCTTTGGGCCCATGGCTTCTTCAGCTCTTGCTAGGAAACCTGAGTCAGCTTCTCCAACACTTGGGCCAGGTGTGCACTCAGCACTGCAAGGGGGACACCAGCTTGTCCTGCAGGAGGCTCTGTCATGGAAGTTGCAATCTGGGAAGCAATGAGAGACACATGTGGGTGGCTCTCTATTCTCACAGGTTCCAGATCAGCCTCTCTATTCCAGTTTGTCCATGAGTCCCCACATTGTATCCATTTTTCCTTCCAAACTACTTGCTCTGTGGACTTTGGCTACTAAAGTCAGAAAGAAAAACAATAGCCTCACAAAGACTATGTCTGTAGCCACCACATTTGTGTAAAGTCAAATCTCTGCAATATATCTCTATTGTATGCCTATACTGTAAGTCCTCTTTTTCTGATCAAAGCCTGAATGACCCACAGAAATTCTTGGGGTTTGTAAACAAAAAAGAGAAAGATTAAAACACACACACACACACACACTTGATATTCCTAATTGGAGTCAAAACTTGACTAACTCTTGATCATTGTAACAGCAGGACCTCCAGTGATGATGTATTGGTCTCAGTGATTCTAAAACAACCAAAAATAGTTTTAAACAATCCAAATATTAAAGCATATTCAAATATCATCAAAAAGGGAGACTGTCAACAGTGGTATCCAGGATCATTCTATTTTTTAAGGGTTGTGTAACTTGTATACTGGGTTTGGTTTTCCATTTAACTAATTCAAAATGGCAAGATTATAATTTCTAAATTACTCATCTTTAATTGTAACTGTGTTAATTTTGTAGAGTACCACTAATTTTGCTTTAAATGCAGCTTAAGAAGGAAATATATTGAAATATTTCTTGTCCTGATAGGTATTAGAGAAACTGGGCAAGCTATGTGCCCATTTGTTGATGGTCCAACTTTTTCAGAATGACAGACCAGAGGAGATACCTCTGGCTAGTGTAACCTGTTTACAGTGGAGCTTGAGTCTGTTGATATATTTTAGTAAGTATTTTTGAATTTTCAAGTTGTTAGATACCCAAGTTTCTAAACTTTAGATATGTATCTAATCCATTAGCTATAACACAGATTGCCTTTAGGCATATTAAGTCACCTGATGGATTCTGGTTATTTGGAGACTCTGTGATATGTAAAAAAGAGAATGAGAGACTGTGACTTTTTAGTCACACAAGGAAACATAAAAGTTATAGGTTGACTAGCTGCTTTATCTGATATGTCAAACTGACAAGTTGTCTTTAAAACTCTAAGTTTTTGCTACCTTGCAGATGAATAAAGGTGGAATAAAGTTCAGTAAAAGGAATTATTGAGATATAATTAAGCCAAATTTGAAAGAAGAAACAAATAAAGAAATCACCTCTTGATTTTATAGAAAAATATATCAAATACATTGTTGGTTGCTATGTAAAAATAAATCACTAATATCAGTTATATTTGCCTCTCCATTTAAAAAAGGGGACTGACGAGAATAAATTACTAGTGAGGTATTTACTGAGCAAAAGCCTATGTTTCTTTCTATTAGGAATCATACATTTTTGCTATTCTATCTGATGGCTGGAGCTGCACACTTGGGAGCTGACTCCACCTTAGCAAAATCTTCTTCTATACCTTATCCAAACACTCCCTTTTTTTATTTACCTGGCACTCCTTAAGAACAAATTTTCTTGGCCATTTTAAAAACAAGAAACACACAAAAAACAAGTATAGAGAGTATTTAATTACAAAGAAGGGGATTAAGGCAACTTTGTCACAGTCCCCTTCAACTTCCTTTTTTCCTTGGCAAATGTCAACTTATATGGTTCTGCTTAACCCATCAAAAGTTTGTCAAGAATTTTGAAGGGCCTGAGATTTGACCTTATATGCAGTGTAACAAGTTTGTATGCCACAGTTTCATGGAGGTTGACCAAAGACACAGGACTCCTGGGATAGGAACAAAGGCCTTTATTACTCATAGCACAGCAGGAAGCAAGAGTCTCATGGTTGTGTTGGCTCCTCTTGCTCTCTAAGTCTCAGAGGGGTGACAGAGGGGCACCCAAGAGGACGCTGTGCATGCACTGGGTTTGCATCTCAGCCAAATGACCCCCAAGCTTAGGAGGAGACATTACCTCGACATTCCAATGTTGCTTGCTATGCAAACATCCGTGAAAAAAAAAAATAGCCCAAAACAAAGATTGTTGGTGACTCTGCTAACAAGATGTGCAAAATTGTGAGAAATTCATGGAGAATTATCTTCCAACAAGTGTTATGCTGGACTTAGTTCCAAATCTTCGTTATTATAAAGAGCTGATATTTCCCTACTCTTAACCTCAAAAACCTTGAAATAGTAAAGGAAAAGCGTATTCCCTATAGCAGGTGAAATTATTTCAAAGTAATTTATTGGACTTCCAATTACATGTGGCATTCATTATATTAGGACTGTATCAAGCAAATTACGTGTTTAAGAAAAACAGTTCATTCCTTAACTACTTCACCTTACATATATTAAGAGTAATGCTCTAGGAATGTGTCTTAGTCTGTTTGGGCCATTTAAAAAATGCATAATTTATCTCTCACAGTTCTGGAGGCTGGGAAATCCAAGATCACAGCACCAGCAGGTTCAGGGTCCAGTGAAGGCACTCTCCCTGGTTCTGTGTCTTCACCTGGTAGAAGGAATAAATGAGTTTTTGTAATGAATAAATGAGTTTTCTTTGACCTATTTTTATAAGGAACTAATACATTTATGATGATGTAATCACTTCCCAAAAGGCTTCATCTTCTAATACCATCACATTGGGTGTTAGGATTTGAACATATGCATTTAGGGGTCACAAACATTCATACCATAACATAGTGCATTTATTCACATGCTATGAGAATAAAATTCTGCCTCAAAAAATAGGAGTGTCGATTAGAGGAAAAAGGGTGGATAGGAGGCAGGACTAACTTGCAGCTTCCACTCAGAGGGACAGAGCAGTGTGTGGAGACCCATATCATGAACTTTTGCTCCAAGAACTACTGCAGAATACACTAGGTAAGCCCAGAGAATCCACAGACTCTGAAAGAGGTGGATTGCTATTGCAGGTTCCATGGGACAGCAAGCTTTTTTTCTCAGCTGGGAGGCTGGTAGCCTAAAGCAAGTTCTCAGCCCTGCTCACCAGCTGCCTGGAAATAAACTTGGTGCTGCTGGAGGGGCAAGGTGGGAGTGAGACTGGCTTTCTGGGCTGCGGGCTGCATGGGGGCTGGATGAGGCTTGTGGCTGCTGGCTTTCCCCCACTTCCCTGGTTATCTGTGTGATACAGCAGAGTTGGCCATAATCCCCCTGGGAACATTACTCCATTAGCCTGGGAACCACACCTCCATACCCCACAGCAGCCACAGCAAGCTCTGCCCAAAAAGAGTCTGAGCTCAGATGTGCCTAACCGTGCCCTAACCTGATGATTTTTCCCTACCCAGGCTGGTAGCTGAAGACAAAGGACATAATATCTTGGGAGCTTTATTGCCCTGCCCACCACCTAATGTTCCCTATATTACCACAGCTGGTGTGCTGGTAAAAGTGCTACTTCCTGGCTGGAGCTCATCAAATACAAAGCCAGTGCACTTAACAAAAGTACTGCCAAGGATCTTCACAGAGTCCACTTCACTCCCCTGCAACTTCCACAGGAACAGGCACTGGTATTCATGGCTGAAAGACCTGAGGATCGAGCATATCACAAGAATGTTTGCAGACACTGCAGTACCATCCTGGGGCCTGGTAGCACTGCCAGGTGGCTAGACACAGAAGAGAAATAACTATCAATGCAGTAAGGCTGTCAGGAGTCCCATCCATAGGGGAAAGGGAAGAACACCACATCAAGTGAGCACCTTGTGAAACAAAAGAATCTGAACAGCAGGCCTTGAATCCCAGATCTTCCCTCTGACATAGTCTACCCAAATGAGAAGGAACCAGAAAAAACAATTCTGGTAATATGACAAAGCAAGGTTCTTTAACACCCAAAAAGATCACACTAGCTCCACCAGTAATGGACCCAAAAAAAGATGAAATCTCTGAATAGTCAGAAAAAAAATCAGAAGGACAAGTATTAAGCCAATCAAGGAGGGTCTAAAGAAAGGTGAAGCTCAACTTAGAGAAATAAAAAAAATACAAGATATGAATGGAAAAATCTCCAGTGAAATAGAAAGCATAAATGAAAAACAATCACAACTCTTGAAAATCAAAAACACACTTAGAAAAATACAAAATGCACTTGAAAGTCTCAGCAATAGAATCAAACAAACAAGTAAAAGAAAGAACTTAAGAGATCAGTGAGAAGCCTTTTGAATTAACCCAATACAACAAAGACAAAGAAAAAGGAATTTTAAAAAAATGAACAAAGTCTCAAAGAAGTTTGGGATTATGTTAAATGCCCAAACATAAGAATAATTGTAATTGGTGTTCTCAAGGAAGAAGAGAAATCTACAAGATTGGAAAACATATTTGAGGAAAAAAATGAGGAAGACTTCCTTGGCCTTGCTAGAGATCTAGACATTCAAATGTAAGAAGCTCAAAGAACACTGGGGAAATTCATTGCCAAAAGGTCATTGCCTAGGCACATAGTCATCAGGTTATCTAAACTCCAGATGAAGGGAAGAATCTTAGGAGCAGGGAAACAAAAGCATCAGGTAACCTGTGAAGGAAAACCTATCAGATTAGCAGCACATTTCTCAGCAGAAACCCTACAGCCAGAAGGTATTGTGATTTCATCTTTAGCCTCCTATACAAAACGATTATTAGCCAAGAATTTTGTATCCAGCAAAACTAAGCTTTAAAAATGAAGGAAAGATACAGTATTTTTCAGACAAACAAATGCAGAGAGAATTTGCCACTCCAAGCCAGCACCACAAGAACAAATCCTCAAAATATACCAAAATAGAATCTCCTTAAAGTGTAAACTCACAGAACCTATAAATAAAACAATGAAAACAAAAAGAACACAAGGTATTCAGGCAACAAATAGCATGATGAATGAAATAGTACCTCACATCTCAATACTAATATTGAATGCAAGTGGCCTAAATGCTTCACTTAAAAGATACAGAATGGGCCAGGCTTGGTGACCACACCTGTTATCCCAGCACTTTGAGAGGCCCAGGCGGGAGGATCACCTGAGGTCAGGAGTTCGAGACCAGCCTGGTCAACAGGGTGAAAAATGAGCCATATGCAGTGGTGCACACCTGTAGTCCCAGCTACTTGGGAGGCTGAGGCAGAAGAATTACTTGAACCCAGGAGGCAGAGGTTGCAGTGAGCCGGGATTGTACCATTGCACTCCAGCCTGGGCAACAGAGCGAGACTCTGTCTCAAAAAAAAAAAAAAAAAGATACAGAAGGGCAGAATGGATAAGAACTCAAAGGATCTACTGTCTTCAACAGACTCACCTGACACATACTCACCATCCAAATGGAAACCAAAAATGAGCATGAGTAGCTATTCTTTTATCAGACAAAACAAGTGTTAAAGCAACAGTAGTTAAGAAAAAGACAAAGAGAAACATTACATAGTGATGAAAGAACTAGTCTGACAGGAAAATATCACAATCCTAAATATATATACACCTAACACTGTAGCTCCCAAATTTATCAATTACTACTAGATCCAAGAAACGAGATAGACAGCAACACAATAATAGTAACAGACTTTAAAAAAAAATACTTCACTGACAGCACTAAGCAGGTCATCAAGAAAGAAAATCAGCAAAGAAACAATGAACTTAAACTATACCCTAGAACAAATGGGCTTAACAGGTACTTACAGAACATTCTACCCAATATTCTATGCAGAATATACATTCTATTCATCAACACATGGAACATTCTCCAAGATAGACCATATGATAGGCCACAAAACAAATCTCAACAAATTTAAGAAAATGGAAATTATATCAAGTACTCTCTCAGACTACAATGGAATAAAATTTGAAATCAACTCCAAAAGGAACCCTCAAGCCATGCAAATACATGGAAATAAAATAAGCTACTCCTGAATGATTATTGTCTCAACAATGAAATCAAAATGGTATGAAAGGAAAATATCTTGGACCCCAAAATCACTAAGGAAAACTCAAGCTAGAAATTGCTTAGGACAAACCTGCCTCCCTTATTCAAAGTCACGCCTCTGCTCACTTGGATAGATGCATATCTGATTTGCCTTCTTTGGAAAGGCTAACCCAAAACTCAAATAAATGTAACCTTTTGTGTATCACCTGTGACCTAGAAGCACCGTCCAGGCTTAGAGTCTCCCTGCCTTTGCTTCACGTTGTCCCGCCTTTCCAGACTGAACCAATGTACTTCTTACATATATTGATTGATGTTTCCTGTCTCCCTAAATGTATAAAACCAAGCTGTGCCCTGACTACCTTGGGCATATGTTGTCAGGACTTCCTGAGGATGTGTCATGGGCACACCCTCAACTTTGGCAAAATAAACTTTCTAAATTAACTAAGACCTGTCTCAAATTTTCTGGGTTCTCAATGGAAATTTACAAATTCCTTGAACTGAATATAATAGTGACACAACCTATCAAAACCTCTGGAATACAGCAAAGGTGGTGCTAAGAGGAAAGTTCATAGCATTAAATGCCTACATCAAAAAGTCTGAAAAAGCACAAATAGAAAATCTAAACTCACACCTCAACGAACTAGAGAAACAAGATCAAACCAAACCCAAACCCAGCAGAAAAAAAGAAATAACAAAGATCCAGGAAAACTAAATGAAATTGAAGGCCCCCCGCAAAAAAAGACTAATGAAACAAAAGCTAGTTTTTTAAAAAGATGAAATTGATAGATTATTAGCAAGATCAAGCAAGAAATGAAGAGAGAAGATCTAAATAAGCTCAATTAGAAACAAAATGGAGATATTATAAACGATACAGAAATACAAAAGATCATTCAAGGCTACTATGAATATCTTTATGGGCATAAACTAGAAAACCTAGAGGAGATGCATACATTCCTGGAAAAATACAACCTTCCTAGTTTAAACTAGGAAGAAATATAAACTATGAACAGACCAGTAACAGTAGTGAGACTGAAATGGTAATAAAGAAGATTGCCAACAACAAAAAAGTCCAGAATCAGATGAATTTACAATTGAATTCTCTCAGATATTCAAAGAAGAATTGGTGCAAATCTCATCAACACTTTTCCAAAAGATTGAGAAAGAGAGAATCCTCCCAAAATCATTTTATGAAGCCAGTATCACTCTAATACGAAAACCAGAACAGGAACAAAAAAGGAAACTATAAACCAATATCCCTGATGAACATAGATACAAAAATCCTCAACAAAACAGTAGTGAACTGAGGCTGACAGTATATCAAAAAGAGAGTCCATCATGATCAAGTGGGTTTCATACCATGGATGCAGTGATGGTTTAACCTCTACAAGTCAATAACTGTGATACACCATATAAACAAAATTAAAAACAAAAAATCTTACGATCATGCCAGTACACAAAGAAAAAGCATTTATCAAAATCTAGCATTCCCTTTTGATTAAAACTCTCAGCAAAATCAGTGTAGAAAGGACATAACTTAAGGAAATAAATGCCACCTGTGACAAACCCAGAGCCAACATTATACTGAATGGGGAAAAGTCGAAAGCATTCCCCCTGGAAACTGAAACGAGACAAGGATGCCCATTTTCACCACCTCTATTCAACATAGTACTGGAAACCCTAGCCAGAGCACTCAGACAAGAGAAAGAAAGAAAGGACATCCAAATTAGTAATGTGTAAGTCAAATTGTTGCTGTTTCCTGATCACATGATTGTATACCTAGAAGACCATAAAGACTCATCTACATAACAGCTCCTAAAACTAGTAAATGAATCCAGCAAAGTCTCAGGATACAAAATTAGTGTACACAAATCAGTAGCTCTGCTATACACCAACAGAGACCAAGCTGAAAATCAAATCAACAACTCAACCCCTTTAACAGTAGCTACAAATAAAAAATAAAATACTTAGGAATATACTTAATGAAGGAGGTGAAAGATCTCTCCAAGGAAAACTACAAAACACAGCTGAAAGAAATCATAGACAACACCAACAAATGGAAACACATCTCACTGTCACAAATGGTAGAATCAATATTGTGAAAATGACCATACTGCCAAAAGCAATCTACAAATTCAATCCAATTCCCGTCAAGATATCACCATCATTCTTCCCAACAATTCTAAATTTCATATGGAACCAAAAAATTGCCTGCATGGCCAAAGCAAGACTAAGCAAAAAGAACAAATTAGGAGGTATCACATCAAGTTTAAACTATACTGTAAGGCCATAGTTACCCAAACAACATGACACTGGTATAAAAATATTCACATAGACCAATGGAACAGAATAGAAAACCCAGAAATAAAGCCAAATACTTACAGTCAACAGATCTTCAACAAAGCAAACAAAAACAAAGTGGGGAACAGACACACTATTCAACAAATGGTGCTGGGATAATTGGTGAGTCATATGTAGAAGAATGAAACTGGATCCCCATCTTTCACCTTATACAAAAATCATCTCACGATGGATCAAAGATGTAAATCTAAGACCTGAAACCATAAAAATTGTAGAAGATAACATTGGAAAACCCCTTCTAGACATTAGCTTAGACAAAGACTTCAAGACCAAGAACCTAAAAGCAAATGCAAAAAAAAAAAAAAAAAAAAAAAAAAGCTGGGCCTTCATTTAACTAAAAAGCTTCTGCACAACAAAGTAAATAATCAGCAGAGTAAACAGACAATCCATGAAGTGGAGGAAAATCTTTGCAATCTATACATCCAACAAAGGACTAATAACTCAAATAAATCAATAAGAATAAATCTATCAAAAAGTAGGCAAAGGACATGAATTGACAATTCTCAAAAGAATGTATACAAATGGCCAATAAAACAAGAAAAAAGTGTTCAACATCGCTAATGTTGAGGAAAATGCAAATCAAAACCACAATGTGATAACATTTCACTCCTATGTGACACCACCTCTCTCCTACAAGAATGGCCATAATAAAATAATAATAGATGTTGACGTCAATGTGATGAAAAAGAACACTTTTACACTGTTGGTAGGAATGGAAACTAGTACAACTACTATGGAAAATGGTGTGAAGATTCCTTAAAGAACTAAAAGTAGATATACCATTTAATCCAATAATCCCACTACTGGGTATCTATCCAGAGGAAAGAAGTCATTATATGAAAAAGACACTTGCACATACATGTTTATACCAGCATGATTTGTAATTGAAAAATATGGAATCAGCCTAGCCCAAATGCCCATCAATCAACGAGTGGATAAAGAAACACACACATACACACACACACACGCATATATACACAAAAACAATATATGGTATATATATGGTATACCATATAAAATATGGTATTTTACATGTATATATACCATATTTTGTATGTATATGTACACACGTGCACACACACACACACACCATGGAATACTACCCAACCACGAAAAGGAATGAAATAATGACATTCACAGCAACCTGGATGGAACTGGAGACCATTATTTTAAGTGAAGCAACTCATGAATGGAAAACCAAACATCATATGTTCTCATTCATAAGTGAGAGCTGAGCTATGAGGATGCAAAGGCATAAGAATGATACAATGGACTTTGGGGACTCAGGGGAAAGAGTGGGAGCGGGGAGAGGGATAAAAGACTACACATTGGGTACAGTGCACACTGCTCAGATGATGGGTGCACCAAAATCTCAGAAATCACCACTAAAGAACTTATTCATGTAACCAAATACCACCTGTTCCCCAAAATCCTACTGAAATAAAAATAAAAAACAGATATGTACAAAAAGATGTTAATGTCTTAAAGAAAGTGATTACTTTTAATAAATTGTATGTGTAAATTTTTTTAAAAGATAATAAAAACCATTCCCAAATTTTAAAACAACAACCAAAACCAAAATGCTAATTAGAAATAAGGTTCTGAATAAAATCTTATTAGGACCTTTTTGATTTTCATCCTCAACAAAGAATTAAACACTTCCAGTTTGTTTGTTTTTTAAATACAAATATAACACTTTATTAAAATACCGTTGTATATATTCTAACTAAAAACTTCAATTTAATAATTAATTTTAAAAATAGGGTATTAGGCAAAGTTAAAATGAGGACAGAGAAATAAAAATAGATGGTAGATGATTTGATATATTAGCTAGATAAGCAGATAGATATATGATAGATAGATAAATAGATGATAGATAGATAGATAGCTTTTATTTTTCAGATTGCACACTAATCCAAAATATGTATTGAGGATTGACTGATGGCCTAATATTGTAGTATGTTCTTAAGGGCAAGGGTGAAGGAGGATATTGAGTAAGGAGATACAATTGCTATCAGCAAGGACTCAATTTCTCTATACCAGCAACCAAAACCACTTTTATTCCTTAGGCAGTGTTCGTGGACAGAAATGAAATGACTGAACTCACCCATAAAAGGAAAATACTGAATTTAATAATAGATAGCTTAGGCAGTTTTGTTTAAATTATGCAAAAATAAACAACTTGACATTTCAAGAAAATATGTGTGCGTTAGTGTTCAACATTGCCTCTTTTTTTAATATTGGCTGTCACTTTTTCAAGTACTAGACTTACAGCTTTTTAATTTTTTTACATCATCCATGATGTAAATTTTTTACATCATCTCTATATGTAAAATAATGGCTAAAAGTACACTAATTATAGTTGTAATAATGCATCTTAAAAATCTCACAATTGCAGATGGACATAGGAACCCAATATTGACACTGCTATGGAGAAAGTGGTAACAGTCCTGAGGCTGTCAGAATCCAGGGCTACAAGGGGTTGACTTCAATTTTTAAGGTTATACTTTGAAGTCGATATTATTGGGAATAAGGTAAAGAACAACAGTCACACTTGACTGTGTAATTAATGGCTCCATGAAAAAGGGAGAAAGAAGGTATAAACTATCTCTCCACTCAGTGGGAAGTCTTTTGTCCTGTATTCCAAGCTCTGAGCAATATGAACAATCTATCCACAAATGAAAGATATGAACAATCTATCCACAAATGAATGGGCATCTCATTCTGCTTTATCTTTAACAGTATTCTCTCCTTCTTGGCAATGTTACCAGTTTTATTTTAGCCCCTCAAGTTAACATCTAAATTCTCTCTTTAGACAGAACAATCACTCAAAATTTGGCAATTGCATATAGTTCTCCAGGTTTGATCACTCCACTGATTACTGCCCAAAAGTCTATGTGTGAACTGAGAAAGCAACTACACCATGTATCTACCAACCAGCAAAGAGAGAAAGACCTTCTGATTTTATCTCGTAACTAAATACGCAGTTGAATAAAAAATTAAATTTGAATATTTTAAAGTTAAATACACTTTAGAGTAGAAATATCCTGTATTTAAGAATTGTATAAAACATAGCAAAAAGTTTCCAGTGAACAAAACTCACGTGTGTGTGTGTATGAGAGAAAGTAATAACTTAAACTCATTGAAATTAATGACCTTAATTAAAGCCTAGCAATTATTTTCATTATTTTAATTAAATTGTTTTAATCATCCTCTCCAGCATTCCTAAAATTTGAAAAAGATCACCTTAACTCAGAGTCTTCTGCACGGGTATAGCTATTCTTAAGTTAAAAACTACTTGAAAACCAATTACCATACTAGAAAGAATTTGGTCATCAGAAGAGGAAGAGAAAATGCATTGTTTGGTTTAAAGACTTTAAACAAGCATAATATTATATTTTAATTACTTCAACAATAGTTTTGTGGAGGTTTATGCTGCTTAAAAAAAAAAATTCTCCAGCACAGAGCATGCAGCATTGCCAAAGTCCTTGGCAGGTCTCCTGAGTTTTGGCAGAATGTAGGCATCCCAGTGATTGATAGCTGGGAGAATCTTCGTGATTGGCAGGAGACAACATGCCCTCCAGCAGCACTGTTTGCCTGCTGACACTAAAATCATGCCAGTCTCTCTCTCCTACTTCTTTATCCAAAATCTTTTACTAGTAAACTTATCCTGCTGTTTTGCCTGAACCATTAAATACATTACAGGCTTGCATTCCCAGAAAGAAAAGAACAGTATATTAGCAAACAACAGGTTTCAATATTAGCACCACAGAAACTCAACCACAGTAACATGTCAGAAAGCCAGGTCAAATTTTCTAAGTGAAACAGTTGAATCTTTTATTCCTTCTTTCTGAAGAGGTGCAGAATGTCCTAAATCACTCTCCACCACCATCATTCTCTTCTTTCTCCAATCTTTCCTTATAGAAGATGGCTCTTAGGCATAGTGGGTGATCAAGAGGGAAAAATCTGAAACCTCCTTCTAAACTTAATTCTTTTTCCAAATAGGAACACAAAATTTTGCATGTGAGACCTGCTTACCGCACCCCCCACCCATATTCTGCTTTCTAAAGTAAAGTTATTTGGAAGACAAGGAGAAGCTCTGTTCCACTCCAGCCACACTGGCCTTTTCCTGCCTCAAACATTCTAAAGTGATTTCTGTGTCTTCAACACCTGTGTTTCTGTCTGTATGCTCTCATCCCAAAACTTTGCATGGCAATCCCTCAGTCATTTAATATATTCTAAACTCATTAATAAATCATAAAATAGGATAAAATATGCAGTAAACACAACAAATTATTGAAGTTCTATTTCATGGAAAATAAAACAATCCTTTTTCCCAGACAAGAAAGGGTTAAGTATCTTCAATTTTTGTTTTTTGTTTTTTTTAGGATGGGATCTCACTGTGTCACCCAGGCTGGAGTGCAATGGCATGATCATAGCTCACTACCACCTTGAATTCCCAGGCTCAAACGATCTTCCCACCTCAGCATCCCAAAATGCTGAAATTACAGGTATGAGAAAATCCATGCCTGGCCCAATATTTAATTGAACAAATTTCTAGATCTCTCAATATCCTCCCTGCAGCTAAAGAAAGTGGCCAATTTAAAGGGTGAGTGGGTCATCAGTAGATCTGTTTCTATGTCTAAACTGATCTGATAGGACAAAATATAGAAGAAATGCAGGAAAAAATTGAACTAAGTGAACTAATATGGCTGGTAACAAACATGGTTAACATTTACATGTTAGTGATCCTTTCGTAGTTCATGAGCATGATGATTGGGTGTCCACATGCTTGTGTGAGATGTGCCACCCTTGAACCTTGTTACGACATCGGCACATTACCCGTCTGACCTGAACTTGGAGGATCTTTTATAACTCTCTTTTTAGAAAAACAAAAAAAGCAAAAAAACAACAAAAAAACATGTTAGTTCACTTTTAATTCATTACTTTCAAAAATGTGAGGTAGTATCCCCAACATAAAAGCAGTTAGGAATGTTTCTTTTTTGCAATGAGGAGCTAGATTATACAATCTCTGATAACTAACATTTGACCTTGAGAGATGGGAATGAAGGAGAAGGAGGAGATTATGAAATCTGAAGAGTAACTAGCCTGCAATTTACATGGGTGAATTAACGGAGAAGGGGATAATACTTGGAGCGTTCACCCCTAAACCGCTTACAGTACTTGGCATGCTAAATACCACCACAGACCATCCTGCTGTCACCACCTTCATTACCCTTGAATAAGTGAATACTCTTGACCTTGAAAAATGTAAGTGTAAAGTAAAAGGCTGGATCCTGGGGCTGAATCTGTGGACAGTGAGGGGGATTTCACAAAAGAAGAGTAAAACGTTAATGATGGAGATAAGAAAAACAAGTCTCTCTCAAAAAGAAGCACAGTGACAGGACCAGGGTGGGCATTCCAGAACACTCAAACATAAAAATGTTTATATTCTGGAGTGCACTTTGGGCACTAGGAATCAAATACCTGGTGTGCAGTTCATAATTTTTCCTTTCTAGTTTAAAATTTCCCTTAATTCCCATTAGGTAACATCTGATGCATACTTTCTGGAGCTTTCAGCAATAGAACTATTGAAAAATGAAAGCACCAAGCAACGAAGGGATGAATGGCCCATCCCACATGTACCTGTCAGCAAGCCTGGAATGCAGGCAATGGCATGAACTGAAGGGTCTTTGCCAAGCAGTTGCAGTTGGTGCACATCAGTGAAGTGAGTGAGGGTTCATGGTGAAGCAGGCACAAAGAGAAAGGCCACATCGTGTTTGGGAGGAGCTGCGTGCCAGACATGACAAAGGCAGCTGTGAGAAAACCCCTCCTGTTCCTCTAATGTGATAGAAGGAGGTGATCCTCAATGACAAAGATAACAACTGACACACAGGCTACACGTGTCACAAATCACATGCTTCACAGTCTGAGATGTATATGAAGCATCAGCAACAATATAAATATGAATCAGTTTCCCTACGTTGCAAAATAGATGAGTTAATGATGTTGGGCTTAAGGGTACTATGTCATGAAATCTAATTGCTGAAATGTATACTAAATCTTGTTTTAAATAATTTTTAGGAAAAGGCTTAATGATAGTTTATTAATTTTTTTATAATGAGATACTAGAAAAATTTCTCGGCTTTCACACAATAGCAGTTTTAAGTGAAGATTTTTTTTTAAAATGAACAAAAAGTGACTAATTAGTAAAATCATTGAACCAATTAATAAAAACCCACATTTAACAAGCAGATTTACTAGGAGGTAAATGTATATTTCATAGAATGACTCAATAGTGTATTCATTTAAGAGATCAAGATCTGTAAAATATACATAAGTTCCCCAAAACTGACACATTTAACTTTTCTAAAACATGAATTGCCAAAGTGTGTGCATTTGCTGTCAGGAACACTCTGAGATCATTTCCCTGCTTCCAGGTACTCCTGTCCTCAGGTGATCTCATACAGTCCTTTGCCTGAACTCCTTAAAATACTGCAGGTATCCTGCTATTCTTTGCTCAAAAAAATTTTGTTGCTCTTTCTTTGTTATTAAACAGGTCAAATTTGTCTCCCTAATATTTATGCCCTGCCATATATTATTGTATATGTAGCCATATATACTATATATATATACACATATATAACTAAATATATACTAACTTTTACATGTCAGTTCACTTAGTTAATTTAAGTCATTACTTTCAATAATGTGAAGTAGTATCTCCAACTTAAAAGCAGTTAGGAGTGTCTCTCTTTCTCAACGGGTAGCTAGATTACACAGTCTCTGATAACTTAACATTCGACCTGTTGACCTTGCTTTGTTTTGAGCAAATCATCTCAAAACAAAGGGATTTCGAACAATCCTCTTACTATTTCTCACAGTTTCTGAGGGTCAGGAATCTGGAAGGTGCTTAGCTGGGTAGTCCTGGCCTGGAGCCTTCCATGAGGTTACAGTCAGAAGAAAGCTGGAGTTGGAACAGTGGGATTGAAACAGCTGGGGGTGAGTTTATCATCCCCCTCCCTTCATGCAATATCAGAGCTTCTCCCTGTGGCTAGTTCTACCGGTGCTGATTTGCACTTCTTCCAAGCTTCAGAGGCTTGGTAGAGTTCGATGGCTTCACAGCTACTAAGGGCTCTAGTGCGATTGTTCCAGAGAAGCAGGCGGAAGCCATGTGGCCTCTGATAACCTAGGCTTGAAAATAACATAGTATCACCTTCACTGCATACTGGTGGTAAACCAGTCACGAAGGCTGGTCCACAATCAAGAGCAGATACAGACCTTAACTGTTGATGGGAGGAGCATCAATGTCACATTATACCTCTACAGGAGCATACGGAATAGGGGATTATTGGTGTGGCCGTTTTGGAAAATGCCAGGTGCTTCACATACTATGATTTTAACCTAAAATTTCAACTTAAGTCATATGGCTATTTGATTCCTATCTTATGTCCTCATTTCTCCCCTACTTCACCGAATATACCCTTTGATGTTTTGGATTATTGTTTATTAAATAGCCACTTTCTCAGGGGAGGTGGAGTGTATGTCCCTGCTCTATTGATAGTGAGTGTGGCCTTGTGATTAACTTGGCCAACTGAAAATTAGGAGATGTGATGCAAATAGAGATTTTTGAATGTGATATGTAGTCTGGCTTGGATTTTAAACATTAGTGTTCTGCCATGAGAAGAGCTCACCCTGGTATTGGATGCTCCTTTAACCTGAGTCCCAGAATGAATAAATATGGAGCTATTCTAAAATCATCCACAGCCTGGAGCCAATTTCAGAAGATAGTTGTTTGGATCAGAATCATGCAGTCAAGCCAAGCCCAGATCAGTCAAACCACAGTCAATAAATACTTGCGTTCATAAGCCACTGAGGTTTTGGCAGTATCCTATGTGGCATTATTTTGGCAGTAGATGACTAATACATATCCCTTATCTTCAGTTAGGCTCTTTTCTTTACTATCTCTTCTAACTTTCCATGCATGGTCTGACCTTCGTTCTGAGTATTGCTAAGTGTTGGAACGCTAGTCTCCATCCTCATCTGCTTTCAATTTTCAAGGCCCACCATATTTTCTCTCTTTGTAAGAACTCAGGCAAGGTTCCTAAGTGATGAGAGACTATGGGGAGAAAACAAAGCATTCTAGACCAGCTGACAGCCAGTTGATCTCAGGCAAGCAGAACATAAATGAGATCCACAGCAACATTTATCTACCCAGAGTGGGCTACAGACACTTGAATGAGCTCAGCCTAGTTCAGACTTACGAGCAATAATAAAGGATTGCTGTTTCAAGCCACCATGTTTTACATGGTTTGTTACCCAGCAAGAGCTAACCGATACATGAGTGCTAACAAATACTACTCAAATATATTGAAACACAAGCTCCTATTACTTTCTATGGTATATGTTTGAATTCATTAACACTGCAAAAACATTTAAAAATGTATAATGTTTGCACAAATTACAATAACATTGTGCTAAGTAAGACACATGCTATGTTTGCAATTTTCTTTAAAAATAATGAGAAACTTAATGCTTGCCCTGTTTTGTCTATATTTAATTGATTACATACTTTAGACTAGAGGCCGTGTAGCATACTCACAGTACAACAGAGGAACTCGAGTAAAGGAAACTTCTTTATCATCACTTTCCCATTCCCTCTCCCCTCACACACTCCTCTCTGTAGCAATACCCATCAACTTGTACATTCTTGAATTTTTCATGCTGTTTGAAACTTCAGCACATTTCATGCTGTTTTATTTGCCTGGACCTTGTTTCTATTTTTCTCTGCCTATATAATGCCTACCTATGCTTAAAATCTCAGTTTAAGTATTACCTTTTCCAGAGGGCCTTTCCTGCTTCAAATTTGCTTATAATTCTAATTTTCAGTATGCCTACTCTTCCCTGTGAATAATTCTATATTAGTCTGACTTTGGGAGAAACAGCAACATGTACTAGTCATTGACTGAGAGACAAATCACATTGTATAGGCAACTACTTCCACTTGTAGGGCAATTTTGTATGTATTCTGGAAAAGTCTTGAGTGTGAGCAAGCAATCTAACAAGTCTGCAAGATCAAATGCAAAGGTGTTGATGAGAAACAGAGTAAAAGTGGTTCCATTATTTCAGTAACAGAACCACAGGGTTTGCAGACATCACTCAGTACGTCTGATTCGCACCTCATTATCAGTTGTGGATCCTGAGGTTTTACATGCCTGCATGGTAGCTGACAGCTACTGGAAATTGTCAGCTGCCCTTGAACTTCCCACAGATACAAATAATCAGCAGCTTCACTCACTTGATTCAGTAAGCAAATGACTGAAGAAGGCCTGCAGGAAACAAGTTAGCACAAGCACTCACGCACGCACACATACACACACACACATACACAGTGAATATACCTCTACAAGCAGTTGTTCTAGAGTCCTTAACATCAACATTTTGGGGAAACAGTCAACACTAGGGTAACAATATTCTTCAATTGTTCTAGAAAAGCACTGATTTAGTCCTTTTAACCAAATGTATTGTATTAATAGCATCCTTTCCACTTTCAAAAGTGCCCTAGTTTAGATACTCAATTATATTGTCACAACAATCACGCTTTTGATGCAAATGGATCTTTCTATATAACACTAGCAGTTCTTCTTTTTTTTTTTTTAGGTGGAGTCTTGCTCTTTTTTTTTTTTTTTTTTTTTTTTTTTTTTTATTTATATTTTAGCCCAGGAAATATTTAAATTTTAAAAAATATGATTAATTTAAAAAAAAAAAAACAGGTTAA